>CANNZV010002440.1:0-98273 GCA_947561585.1 Caprella mutica
ATCTAGCACTGTACTCACGAAGAGGCAATTACAGAATATGTGCACTGTTGTAAGCTGTGCCTTTATTAGTTATTAAAATGCTGCTTATAGCCCCTTATTAACAGTAACAATTACGTCTCACTTTGTGTACACAATATGGGCGTTAGAATACACAGTCTCACTTAATTACACTAATTACACCAGATATTGTGAATGTATATCAACAATTAGATGGCTTTGTTATGCCTGTGATTGATTTATTTGTACAGTGTGATAAACATTTAAAGGGAGCTGCTTATGGGTAATTGGATACATGTAAATATCACTAACTTATGTATAATTTGGTAAGATTTTTAAGATTTCATAATATAGTTAACATCAATTACTCAGCAGAGATGTTTTCCATATAAAATAAATTGTATTAGATATTAATTTATTTAATACTCTAATATTATGGATTTCCCGTTGAGTTTGAATCTTTTCAATCAAAATAAATTGTATTTTCTATCAAATATGCTGATTTACAGCCTATTTAGTGTTCACTATATCAGACGCTGTTCTTAGGGTAAGTTACGAATTATCGGTCGGTTTCACATTTTCGGTCCTATAGGAAAAACCATATAATTATTATTACATATTTTTTTTATTAATTCCAATAATTCATAAAGAATATAATTCGTAAAAGAATAATATTTTTATCAATTTAAAACTATTTTTCAATTTTATTTGATTTTCCATAGTATAGTTAATAATGAAAATTAATTCTTTTTAATCATTTTCTCTATATCAATGATGTTCAAAATATTTCAGCACAATAAGAAACTATAATATATTGTCTTCCTCTCTTCAAACTAAACGATCTTTCACTTTCAAAATCACGGTTTTGCCATCAAAAAAATAAAACAAATGATGATTACTATCATCACTCAGCCATGCGGGAGATTCCATCAACTCATCATTTAAGATGATAAACATCATCAATGATGAGATTAAGATCTACCGAAATGAGCATCATGCAACCTAGCTAGATCATCAAGATCGTGATCGCTGACGAGTTGAGGAGTGATTTCAGTTGTAGATCTTCCTTTCGCTGTTCAAATTAAGTCATCAGTTAGTATCGCATAATGGAGATGTGGTGTGGAAGATCTATTTGGATTTGGGGAATTAATGCCAAGCAGCTAATTTGCATATTCTGTTCGTCTGTCTCGCTGTATAATGACTTCACCTTGCGTAAATGATGGTGCCTATAATTTGCCCCATCAATCAGGTATATACACATGTGAGTGTGTGTTATCAAGCAATTCGTATGTATGAGTGTATAACTTTGTCATTTTGCTGAAAAAAATCAATCACGATTTGTTAAATTCATTGATAGCTAGATTTAACGATTTGTGTGTTCTTCAAGTGGCGGAACATGTATGGTGTAAGTTATGAATTATCGTACAGTTCTATTTTTTCGATTATATAAAATAAAAGTATATATATAATCATTGTCTATTTCAATTTTAATAGGTATCTATGGTACCTGCAGGTATCATGGATACTATTAAAAAAAATGTTATTATATACTTGTTTCATATATGATCGATAATATGGAGCTGTACGATAATTCAGAATTTACCTTAACCTATTTTGATTGACATAATCGCATCAACAGTCGATAAATAATATACTTTAAGCAAAAATGAAAGTGAACAAGAAATCAAATTATAATGGTCAGAGGCCTATCGATGCAAAAAATATCCGATACCTCGAGAAGAAAGCAAATAAGTATTGATTCTACCAATCATTAAAGGTTAACGAATCATAACTGCAATCAATGCATTTGGCTCAATAGACTAATAACAGTGAATGTCTGTACTGAGTGCCTCTGATAGGGCTTTAGACACTTCCATGGAAGTGTTATGGCTTCTTATATTGTTATGGTATTGGGACCTTGTTTCAGTACTGTTATTTGGAACAGTAATACTGTTACACTTTGATGTTATATTAATGTTAAACAAACAGGTTAATGAGGTAAAGGGAAATGTTAAATTAATTACTAGTAACTCACAGGTTAAAGAAGATCTGTTTTGGCTACAGATACTACAAGGTTATAGTGACGTAATTTCTCGGGTTATTGGAGGCTACTGCTCTGTGTATTATTGCTTATGATCTCATTGTTACGGTAATAGTGGTAATAAGCACTAATACACTCACTACAATGGTATTAGCAAATGTGTACAGGTGCGGGGTATAGACCTGGTTATGGACCCACTGTAGTTTTTTTCCTAATTCATTTTGTAACATTAATTAATAGACATACATTATTGTGACACATTCTAGAAATTATGCATCTTAATATAATGAAACAACTGGTAAATTAGGGTTAAATGAATAAATAGTCAGTTGTACCGCTAGATGGCGTTGGTACAGATTTGGTGACAAATATTATGAACACAAACGTGACAAATGAACGAACTGACTTTGACGTTTTCACCGCAAGTTGGCGTAACTATATGATTCAATAAGGTTTTTTATAAATGGAATAGTACAATATTATTATATTATTGATGTTCCTGAATAGTATATTTACCTTTCAAACGATAAGCCTGGAGAATAATTCATGCCTTTAGGTTTCGACATCAAACCTCGACAGGACATCTGCTATTTGTTATTCAAGAACGAAACAAGTTTGAAACACGTTTGAGACATGTCTGAATGTGCAATACTGCAATAACTCCACCAATACAATGGGATGTATACATGTTTCTTAATTGTAAGTTAGCATGGTAACAACATATGTGAATTTACAGTAAAAATAATGGTATTGGGCTTTAGAAGAAATTTAAAGAGGGCTTACATAATGGGAGAAAGTTGTGGTGGGCCACAGAACAATCAGGGAAAACATAAAAGTATATTATATTTTTATTTTGAAAATAATTGTCATTCAAACTATTTTACTAGACTGAAATAATACTACATGGTTTCATCGAAGATCTTAGCAGAGAGCAGATAATTTGTGGATGGACTGTTAATCAGCCCACAATATTCATAGAAGATCTTCAACATTTTGATTCGTATTCTCTACGATGTTTATAGCTCTGAAAATTAATTAAAATAATCGATGATACTATTCGACCGAGGATTAAATGAGCATATCCTTTGAAGATCTACAAGGATCAATTATCTCTGGATTTTCTATGATCTATTACTGAACCCGTTAGATAGAAGAAGATCTACGAATCTTTGTGAAAGTATAGATCATCTTCTATTACATGATCTTCGATGTTCCCACGATAATTCAATTGTATTTCTGATAATTTGAACGAAATTATTATTCTGAATATTGAATTATAAATCATAAATTTATTTAATTACAATATTTTATATATCTTGAGAAACTACACAGTGTCTCCGAGAGATAAATAAATGTCTCTATAGCTAGCACAAGCAGAGACAACAATGTCTCAGAGAGATAAGTAAATGTCTCTATAGCTAGCACAGGCAGAGACAACAGTGTTTCCGAGAGATAAATAAATGTCTCTATAGCTAGCACAGGCAGAGACAACAATGTTTCCGAGAGATAAATAAATGTCTCTATAGCTAGCACAGGCAGAGACAACAATGTCTCCGAGAGATAAATAAATGTCTCTATAGCTAGCACTGGCAGAGACAACAATGTCTCCGGGAGATAAATAAATGTCTCTATAGCTAGCACTGGCAGAGACAACAGTGTCTCCGAGAGATAAATAAATGTCTCTATAGCTAGCACAGGCAGAGACAACAATGTCTCCGAGAGATAAATAAATGTCTCTATAGCTAGCACTGGCAGAGACAACAATGTCTCCGGGAGATAAATAAATGTCTCTATAGCTAGCACTGGCAGAGACAACAATGTCACCGGGAGATAAATAATTGTCTCTATAGCTAGCACAGGTAGAGACAACAATGTCTCCGAGAGATAAATAAATGTCTCTATAGCTAGCATAGACAGAGACAACAATATCTCCGAGAGATAAATAAATGTCTCTATAGCTAGCACAGACAGAGACAACAATGTCTCCGAGAGATAAATAAATGTCTCTATAGCTAGCACAGCAAGAGACAACAATGTCTCCGAGAGATAAATAAATGTCTCTATAGCCAGCACAGACAGAGACAACAATGTCTCCGAGAGATAAATAATTATCTGTATAGCTAGCACAGGTAGAGACAACAATGTCACCGGGAGATAAATAAATGTCTCTATAGCTAGCACAGGCAGAGACAACAATGTCTCCGGGAGATAAATAAATGTCTCTATAGATAGCACTGGCAGAGACAACAATGTCTCCGGGAGATAAATAAATGACTCTATAGCTGGCACAGTCAGATACAACAATGTCTCCGAGAGATAAATAAATGTCTCTATAGCTAGCACAGGCAGAGACAACAATGTCACCGAGAGATAAATAAATGTCTCTATAGCTAGCACTGGCAGAGACAACAATGTCACCGAGAGATAAATAAATGTCTCTATAGCTAGCATAGGCAGAGACAACTATGTCTCCGAGAGATAAATAAATGTCTCTATAGCTAGCACTGGCAGAGACAACAATGTCTCCGGGAGATAAATAAATGTCTCTATAGCTGGCACAGGCAGAGACAACAATGTCTCCGAGAGATAAATAAATGTCTCTATAGCTAGCACTGGCAGAGACAACAATGTCTCCGGGAGATAAATAAATGTGTCTATAGCTGGCACAGGCAGAGACAACAATGTCTCCGGGAGATAAATAAATGACTCTATACTGGCACAGGCAGAGACAACAATGTCTCCGAGAGATAAATAAATGTCTCTATAGCTAGCACAGGCAGAGACAACAATGTCACCGAGAGATAAATAAATGTCTCTATAGCTAGCACTGGCAGAGACAACAATGTCACCGAGAGATAAATAAATGTCTCTATAGCTAGCATAGGCAGAGACAACTATGTCTCCGAGAGATAAATAAATGTCTCTATAGCTAGCACTGGCAGAGACAACAATGTCTCCGGGAGATAAATAAATGTCTCTATAGCTGGCACAGGCAGAGACAACAATGTCTCCGAGAGATAAATAAATGTCTCTATAGCTAGCACTGGCAGAGACAACAATGTCTCCGGGAGATAAATAAATGTGTCTATAGCTGGCACAGGCAGAGACAACAATGTCTCCGGGAGATAAATAAATGACTCTATACTGGCACAGGCAGAGACAACAATGTCTCCGAGAGATAAATAAATGTCTCTATAGCTAGCACAGGCAGAGACAACAATGTCTCCGAGAGATAAATAAATGTCTCTTCATTAGAAGTGCCTCAATTTTTGATGACACAGCAAAACTCTGCCATAAATTTGGTGGTCAACGATGAGAAGTTTACAACAGTTTCCAATTATTTATCTCACCAGATCAATGGAACCTTATATAAGCTAATAAACAAGAAAGTGTTTATCAAATAATTAAGATTATGTTATAATTATCATAGACACCAACATCATCAAAAAACACATATTAAACTCTAATTATTTTTATTTTCACCCCAACTCCTTTTCAAATGGTAAGAAATCATTAACAGGATAGGTTATTATATTATATTTATTATATTAATATTATTTATTCAAAGCAGTTCTGGATATATCGTATTGAAGACCAGTCTTGGATTTTCTGCATATATTTGAAAATTCGCTTTTTCAGATCATTTTTTATATTTTATATACTCATACAATTTAAAATAACTATAATTCAAAGAAAATTCTTAAGAACGAAATAGCCAAATAACAAAATAGTTCATAGTCAGGACACAAAAATCCAGACTCGTCTCAGCAAACAATCATACAATTTATTAGGCGAAACACTCTTAAAAACTTACTTGCATTCAAAGTGCAATATCCAATTCATCATTTGGAGTTGCAAAGGTAACTTTGTATCGTAAATAATAGTCCTGCAAACAATTGTTACTAGTGCTGCATCTGCAATAAAGAACTTCCAATATAACGTTGTTCAAAATGCGTCCTTTGTTAATTTTTAAAGGAACAAAAAAAAAAACATAACTTAAGGAGACATTGTCGATTTAAAATAAATTAATATATTTTTATTTGAGGGAGAAGATAAATTTTAAGGACTGTTACTGATTTCATCACTTACTGTACAATATAAAAAACTTCATTCTATAACTGAAAACATTTCGTGGTATCAGAAAAATACCGAATAAATAGTAATGTGAATGACAGTGAAGTTGTTTTAGCTTAATGTAGTACTTACTTTCACATAAATACATAGTACTATGCATCTTCTATATTAGTATAAATGCATATATAATATACCTATGAATTGTGTAATAGTGTTAGTTTAAAGTGATCATTCAGAAATAGAACTATTTTAGGGTAAGTTACGAATTATCGGACAGTACTACATTTAGATCGTGATATATATAATATATATATATATCATTTGACATTTTAACTTGTTAAAATTATAAATTATAATATTTTAAATTAACATTAAAGCTGTCCATGAAACTTTTTAGATTATCAATTTGTATATTTTCGCTAATATGATCGAAAACATGGAACTGTCCGATAATTCATAACTTTCCCTATACTCAGATTGTTTTTACAGTTACACATTGAAAGATGTTGAGTCCATGACTCTGACTCTTCCTTTCAGTTCATCTGAGTCATTAAGAAGAGTCACGTCTCACGTACGGCATTATCAGATAATGGATAGAAAGGCTAAAGAAAATCAATAGAGACTTTATTGACACTTTCTTAGATGCTAATGAGATGTCTGACGTCACTAAAGCGGTGACTGCTTTGGTGACGTCATGGTGAATGTAACCAATTAGACTCTAGAATCTAGACTCTAGAAGGCTGAGTCTAGAGTCTAGACAGTTGAGTCTAGAGTGTCTGCTTTTTGGAATTTTGGAAGATAAATGAGAATGAAATAATAATTTTTAGCGTTATACATTAATATTGTTCCGAATAAACAGTTTTCGTTAGATGATCCTATCATAAAATGGATATTGCAAATCAAAGATTTTTATTACCATATTACAAAGAATCTATACTAATAAGTTCCGTCGTGTGTTTATTTATTCATTTGGTGTCCGCTTCTACTCGACGGGTATTAAACATGAAGAATGTAACTATGGTACGCACGGGAATATATTGACTTGATATTTAAATTCTTATGTTTTTATACAACTTTTATATGTATTTTATCTATAAAATATAGTAATATGTTATGCAAAAATATATGTCACTTAAATTCAATAAATTAAAGTAACCTGTATAACGAGTAAGTTGAAAAACCTTATTTTTAATGATAAATTTGAAAATATTTATGGTTTAAAATCAGGATATTTTTAAAGGGTGGTACACACAGTTATATGTAAACGCGATATAAATTTCTACGAAATGAAAAATTAGGCCTAATGAATAATTACGTAGCGAGTTTTCATTTCAAAGAATTTCCTTGCCAGCAAATCAAGGAGAATAATTGCAAGAGAGACCATTAAAACCATATGTGAAATATTCATGAGACAAATTATCACATCTTCTCCCCACGGTTGAAACTAATTGATAATTTGACCAGATAATCAAAATACAAATGGCTTTAGATTTGTTCAAATGATAGGTTGTGATGTTAATTTGAAATCTCTAGATTTGTTCATTTTTGATAGGGTTCTAGAAAAATGTCTTAAATTATTAAAAATAACTTTTATTTTAATTGAAATCAATGATTCAAGTATACATCTTGAATACCGAGTAATAAAATAAATATTTTTCATTTTTTTCTTCTGATCGAAATTGTGGAACTGTTCGATAACTCGGAACCTACCCTATGATTTTTCTTCAGTTGTTTTAAGGTGTCGACTTACAGTATAAAGTCCTCTATGTTCTACCCCTTCGACGTAATGTAATTTCCTACCATTCATCACTTTATCGTATCGAAGATATGTATCCAATAGCATGCAAACGAAGCCCATTAATTTTACTGAGGGGAAATAAAAAACCTAAAGGAACTTCCGTCATCGCAAGATAAATCAAAACTTCTTTCACTTCTACTATCCTCTTCGATGTCATTTTTCCGAGCAGATGAAAGAATGGCACCTTTCGGAAACTTGATGAGCCAATTCTGTCAAACATTCAGATTCCGACTAGTACCTATATATACAGTACATGGTCTATAAGCCAATTCTGTCAGACATTCAGATTCCGACTAGTACCTATATAATTATACAGTACATGGTCTATAAGCCAATTCTGTCAGACATTCAGACTCTTATTACTGTAGTACAGCCCGTAGATACTGGATATATTTTGTGTTATAAAGTTGCAGGTTATCGGACTGTTCCACATTATCGATAATATTAAAATATTTTTTTTATAATTTCACTAGCTTTTGAAACTCTGAAATATCCGACGAAAGACAATAGACGATAATTGTTTCAATCATGTATCGTTATAGTGATCATGTATATTTTATTATCTGAACTGGGAATCACAATGCATGGGTTTACTGATCGATTGCATGTCAAACTTGTGATGAATTATGATTGTTTTTCGTTTAAATATTTATTGTCGTAGATAGATATTTATTTTTTTATTATAATCCCGATCGAAAGACGACGATCGATGCTTATAATTTTCCGATGTGACAACAATATAGAGATTTGTCACCATGTATAATGATGAAATACTTTCCGCAATGTGATGGTAGTGTTAACTACAGGTGTTAGTAGTCACTATAGCGTGAAATGAAGGCTTTTACACAATTAGTGTGATACAATTAGCTCGATATCATTGCATGATTTGCAGTTATTTATATAGAGTAACTTTCATCTAGAAATTAGTACATCCTAATACTGTAGAAAAGATAACAAAATTATCATATCTCGTTATGTTTATTCTAATTTGCGATGGAATTATTGTAACTCTTCAATGAATTATTATGTGTATTTTACTGATTTTGTTTTCAATCAATTGACCTTCATATAGGTAAAAATATACCTAAAACTAAGTTCATATATTTAATTTAATTTGATTGTTTCAGCATACTAATATTTAGAAACGAATTACAACGATGATGACAGTTAAGAAGAACTAATAAAATTTAAAGTAATTGAATAAATACATCTTATTAAGTTTAATTTTATGTGATTTATGTGATATCCCTTCAATATATATTATTATATCGCTTCAAATAATTGTCTTTGTTAATGATATAGAGGAATTTCTTTTGAATCAATAATCCTTATATTATTTACATATATAATTCATACATTATCATATAGTATCTCTAGTTTATTGCTCGATTTTCAATTTAAGTTACGAAAATCATAGAGTAGTATATTTAATAGTGAATTAAAAATAGTTCCTGAAGTTGTTGTTTTATACGACTGACTCATGCTTCACAGTTTTTTCCTTCCCGATATCTCCAGTTTAATGATTAATTTTCGTATATTTTCTGCTTAATTTTCGTATATTTTCGTATAGTATATCGTATATTTAAAACCTAAATTAGAAATATAACCTATATTAGTTGTTACGACACACTCGATCTAGTTTTTTGTCCCTCTCAGTCCGGTTGACTATCTCATAAATCCGTCCCTACCAACTAACTCCATCAACTGGTAGAAATTACTCACCTAGTTTATGGAGTTATTTTTGTTTGTCTCAAATTCAAAGAGATAAGAAAGAACTCACACCATTAAAAGGCTCATTAGCTATAAAATAAACACAACAATTTAGTGGCTTCACGTCAGTCTGATCTGTGCTTTGACTGATATTAAACACAGCCTCTTTCGAACAATTAAGATTCTTATTTAGTATTTACATTTAAATGGAGGAAAACAAGAAGGTACCTGGTGAAATCATAGTACAATTAACATAGACAATCATAGTACAATTACCATAGACAACCATAGTACAATTAACATAGACAATCATAGTACAATTAACATAGACAATCATAGTACAATTAACATAGACAATCATAGTACAATTAACACAGACAATCATAGTACAATTAACATTGAGAATCATAGTACAATTAACATAGACAATCATAGTACAATTGACATAGACAATCATAGTACAATTAACATAGACAACCACAATATTAGAGGAATTTTCCATAACTGATGAAAATACAAAACCAGAATACCAAAATACTTTCATTTTTACTTCAAGAACATTATCAGATGATCTAAGATTCTAAGCTATACACAATTTCGATCAAATTTGAATAAATTATAGATATTTATTATTATTATATATTTTTTCTTATATATGGCATGATTGATAATGCAGAACTGTCTGATAACTCGAAACCTAAATCCAAGCAGTCGCTACCAATAGAAAATGTAACGACTTCTCCCTGAAGATGGCTTTGAAATTACATCGAAAGCTCCTTGGTTTTCATTACGCTTTTTTATTTCGCTAACATTTTCTATAACACTAAAATTCAGGGTTTTTAGAATTTTTCAATTATCACATATGAAGCAGATATTGCAAAGCTATTTGCTGATATTTGAAAAATAACAAGTATTGGTGAACGACGAAGAATGCTATAGGTAATTATTTTCAAAGTATGAATTCGTAGGTGCATAATATCGTGCTTAAAATAATTCAGGCAGTTACCAGACTGTGACTAATATTATATACAAAAGAATTATAAATTATAGACTTGAGAAAATTTTACCTTCAGCCATTCTGCATATTACTGTAACTAGTACATGCAGACTAGTGTACTAGTGGAATCTCTTATATTTAAATTAAAGTACGTATTAGGGACACATGAAAAAAATAGACGATACATATATATAATTATATACACTTTGTAAATCCAACTAAAACCAGAGTAAACTAATTTAACAGAAAAAAATGTTTAACACTCGAGTGCCGAAATAGAATTATGATTTTTTGAAATTGTTAATATTATTGTTAGTTACCACAAATTACTAGTTTTTTCGATTTAATATATTTCTTTTATACAAGTGATACATGGGTAGATGGATGAGGCTCTTATTATAGTAAAGATATATGTTTTACATAGGTTAATATCTAAAAAATCATCTTCAGTTCTTGTGTTCTTTCAGTCAATTCAGATTAATTGTAGAATGAAATAGAAGAGAAAATAATCTTAGGGAGAAAACTTATTTTGGGCCATAGAAGATCAAGTAGAGTAACATCTAAGGAAACCGAACGATATTATTTTTTATAAAGAGAAAATCTAATTCCTAATTAAAAATTTTTTATGCCATTTATGTTAGTACTTTTATACAGATATAATTGAGTTAGTTTCGAGTTATTGATTGGGTCAATATATTCGACAATATAAAAAAATATTATTATTATTCATATGGAACAGGTCAATAACTTGGACCTTACCTAATTTTTAATGTTAAATTAAGACAAACTATTTAAATTACAACTAACTCGTAAATAAATATTAGTGAATCAATAATGTTCAAAATCCCATTTGTAATTGCGTTTGTTATACTTATTACTCCACTTCGTGATAACATAGAAATGAATAGGACTCAATCCCCACTACCTCGTTCTTCTCTGCCTAAATTAGCTATTCACGGTTTTGTGGCAATCGTTCACCCCAACTAATGAATGTTTGTAGGCAATGAGTGACTGTGTCCGCTTATCTTGGACCATTTTTCTCATTCTGAAAGTAGCACCAGAGACTCCAGGTCATTACAACCTCTTGCGACACTAACAAATGAATAAGAGGATATGGAAATAAGGACTCTTTGTGAGAGAACTGGTAAACAGAATTCAAATAGAGTCAGCTCACCTGCTCTCTCTCTAGCTGGAACCACTCAAGCAAGGATAATGTCGGAGAAAAGAGTCACTGCATGAAGGTAATTTCAAGAATTAGAGTTTTCTATTTTTTTAAATTAAAAATCTTACAATTTTTTCCTTGTGTACTCAGACCAATTTCAGAATATCTACAAGCATTAACATTAGCGAAGTTTTTTTTCGAAGGAATTTCCTCTTCTGTAAATTTGATTTTATTATTCTAGTTGATATTTAATGGAAAAATATTATCTTTTTAAAAAAAATACATTGAGTATGTTCATTTTTTATCACAACGATATGAAAGAACTGAATCTATCGAGTAGTAGAAATAGTCTAATAAATCGGAATAGAAATTTCAAGATCATTTCTTGTTCCGAAAAGTATTAGTATTTTGTAAGCAGGTTACCAGAATTCGTAATTTGTTCTTTAGACATGAAATTTAATTATTGTGAGATGAAATATAAATTGGATCAAATTCTGTTATACTAGGGTAAGTTCTGAGTTATCGAACAATTTCACAATTTCGATCACACGAAAAACTTTATATACTATGGAATAAAGAGTGACATTGTTAAATATACGATTCAAAATGTGAATCAGGTCGATAACCCAGAAGTTACTCTATAACAAAATTCAGTCTGTCACATATTCTACAGAGTGACAGACAGTTTAATTATTGAACATTTATCAGTTACTATTTTCTGCTGTGACAACAATGGTAATTAGTGAGAAGAAAATAAAGGGCATGTCTTTATTTCATCTCTTTGATCTTTACCTAAAGAGCAACACTGAATTAACTAGCGAGTTTACTTTACAGTATGTACTCTACAAGTAGAAATCTATTACTCTTAATTGTCACTCACTTCACTTATAATTAAGCTATTTTATTGTGAACTGTACCTATAGGGTAAGTTACGAATTATCGGTCAGTACTACATTTTCGGTCATATCAGAAAAAAACAATATAAAAATAGCACTGTGTAATAATAATTTTTATATTGTTTTTTCTTATATGACCGAAAATGTAGTACTGACCAATAATTCGTAACTTACCCTGTTAACCTTTATTGGAAAGGTATTTAGTAGATTTATTTATCTTGAAATAAGGTAAAAAAAAAATTTCCTTAATTATTTTCTTATAGTTAAATTATTTTAGCCGTTAAATATAGGAAATATCAAAATAATATTTATTTATAAATGAATTTGATTATAACTAATATTTTAAACTAAATTGTGAACATAAAATTGTATATTCGATGAATATATAATTTGGAATTAAAGTAATAAGTATATAAATATTAAAGTGGTTGAATTAGCGTTAAATGTATATGTATAATTTCAGTAGTGTCTATAGTCAAAACGATATACTATACAGAGATAAATAATCTAATACAAATATACTGATGAAGATAAATTTTAAAAATCAGTATTAAATTCTCCGAGCAATGTGTACCTATTTGGTATACTTTTCCTGTTTGAAAACATAATAATTTTGCATATTTTACAAAAATTTTCCATTGAACTTTCTGTTTACATTAAAATATTTCAATGGAAGTGCATATACATTATCCCTAATTGGACTGGCAAAATTTCAGAGGATTCTTAACAAAATGATATTTAAGAAACCAGTGGCTCGAATTATACGATTTTTTTTGGTCAGTTAATAGTTCATATCATATTAATGTACTGGGTGAAATTTTATTCACCCAAGATTGATGGAAATAGTGTTAATATATTGAATGAATTCGGTTTGTAGAGTTTAAACTCCTTAGTCAGTTTTTTAAGGATTAATTCGGATCAGAAACTCATAAGAAACGCAAGAGTGACAATAAATAGGTCTCAGAATTAAGGAATAATTCCTATAATGCTGATCAGTTGCTCCTAATATCTATTTGTAAGAGTGGCAATAGGCACCATAATGGCTAAAATAACTCCTATAGTGCGGATCAGTTGCTCCTATACACTTTAGGATCTATTTATAATAGTGTTATATAGGCCCCGGAATGAATTATTCTGCGGCAATAAATCAGAAATCCATTAGCAGCGAAGTTAACTTAGGTAACAGTTTGTGACTTTGATTTAATGGCTAATTACCAGATTAGTAATAGCAATCATCAGTATTTGATGACAACAAACAATATTTTGATTCATCTTGTTGGTTCGGAACTTGCATGAGGCTGGAATTGTTATTCTATAGTTGTTGATTCACCATCATACTATGGATAAGAAAATAGATATTAAAGACTAGTAAAAGATTGAGAAGAGTAAATGTTATATCTGTGTGTACATTAATTTATAGTTAACTGTTTATTTAGTGACGCTTTCAAAGGTTCGAACATGTAGAAGAGTTGAAGAGTTTTGAACAGTCTATGAATACCATAGACTGGAAAGTTATTCAGGCGGTTTCGTGCGCACTCTCTGTAATTAAAATCTTATTTTGTACCGTACTAAATCTGGTAAGTTTAATTATAATACTAAACATCAACTGAATTTACCCTCTATAATTGAATGCATTTATTTAATTAACTAATTGTAATGAAAAGGTTAGAACTATTATTTACAAACAAAAAATTGAAGTAATTTAAAAGCGGGTATATAGTCATCACCCCCGCCCACCCTTTGAGAAACTTGAAGCCCGCCCTGTGTACCCCAATACCCTGTAGCCCCCCACCCCCTTTCAGCCCCCCATAAAAAATACAACATGCAGCCCCCTTTAAAGAGTAAACAAAACAAAAATGGCGTCGAAGAATATGCTCTCAAATATTTGAGTAAGTAATAATAGGTACATCTTTAGAATAAATTGGAAAATTCTTAAGAATTAATTGGTAAATTATGTTGAATTAGTAACCCTATCTATATTTAACAGTTAAAAAGATGACGGCAAAGTATTTCAAAATATGAAATTATTATTCATTTTCTTTTTCCATTACAAATTCTCTATCTCTTTTAATATATATTTCAAAAGGAAATGATTACCATTTTTCTCCGAGTCTTAACTGACAAATTAGAGCAAGTTTCAGTTTTTGTAGGTAGCTTCCTCCTGCAGAATCACGTGCTTTTAGAGCGTATAATTCCCCTCATTAATGGAGAGGGTACAGCTCCTCTCTCGAATTATTCGACTCATTCGAGTGTCTCGAGATGAAAGCAAATGCAGCCTGAAACTCTTAGGAGAAATTAACGCCCTAATTCAAAGTCTTTTCATCCTGAAAGTTGGTGGTGAAAAATATAATAAAGCGAAGACAACTCTGTAAGAATCTGAATTGTGAGAGAGGCCGTAAGATATCGTATAAGATATTGAATTAATAAAAAGAATGCTACACTTACTGTGAAGTGTAGGTCTTTTATTAGAACCTTTTAAATTGTTTTATCAATACAGTTAATGTTTCTTATCATCTTGCTGTAAACCTCATGTAATTTGATAGAATTTATTTATTCAGTACGCTTTTAAATATTTTTATAATCATTATAATGCAAATCCGCTTTACATCCATGTTGCTACCTTCCAAAGAAAAAGATTGTAGGCCCATTGTTTTCATTGTCAGTTTGTAGATATAATCTATTAAATACAGTGAAAATTTATATAAACTTTTATATACTACAGGTGAATATTGACGACTTAAACGAAGGCCGAATATCAATGTTTGTTAATAAAATCGAAATTGAAAAAAAAGGTACAATTTTAGTTTAGTTTTTAGTGCTTTTTTGCATACATTCAAAAGCTTTAAAAAAAAAAACTAATACAGCATACATACTAAATCAAGTTTTATTTGTTTTTCAGATCAATGATTCTATGTAGTATACCTTATACAGATCTTCAATATTAGATAATAAACTCATTTTCTTTTCTCTGATTCTGAAGAAGACCTTTTCCTCGTAGCAGTATCTATTTTGATAGAATTGGACGTGTTTGTAAGTGGATGTCGAGTCCTTCTACGATATCAACCGATAAAATCGGGAGAGAAATACGCCTCTTACAACAAACTGTTACGATATATATATATTTACTGTCCTTTAGGGAAAAACTGACCAATCGAAAACATAAACCGGATATTAAATCATCTTCGTGTCCCTATTCTATGAAAGTAGAGATGCTTCTCCAAGACTTTACTGATAAACTAGCTATAGAGTATAAAGAATTTAATATAGAAATAGTTCTTGGACTGTAAGAACAGAATAAATGAAATAATTAATTGTTTTGATGATGAACAAAAATGAGATATGGATGATCTGGTACAACCGAAGCGCAAATTTGATCCGTCCGTCAAATCAATTGAAATTATGGGAAATATTCATATGATGCATAGTTCAATAATTTTTTCGAGACGATAATTATGCTTTCCTTTAACCCTACAACGTGCAACTATATATCGACGCTACGAAGGGCAGCACGGGGCAGTTTGAGCCCCGCCTTCTTAAAGTAAACTCCAATCAGTAGCAGCAAATCCTCTATATACATATATGGTTCATATATATGGTGAAGAGATATTCGAATAACTATTGTATAAACAAAATCTTCCCATGGAGTAAGTTCCAAGTTGCAAGATAGTTCCACACAAGAAAAAAAAAGAAATATTATAGTATTCACTTTTTTACTATAGAATCGAAAATGTGGAGCTGTCCTATAACTTGGAACATACCCTACCCCAGTACTGCAAAGAGAGTTGCTCCAATGTGATCAATAAGTTTGTTCAGTTGCCCCCCTCCCCCCCCCTCTTTGGGCATGCATTAAAGGGGGCATGACCATCTGGCCGCGTGAACTCTATTTGGGTCGCCTCTCCTCTAAACAACAACAAATACCTGCCCACTCAACTCCCAGTTACATCCCAAATATAAATAAATCCGCCAATACCTGCTCAGTAAAGGACTCCGCCCATATTCAACGTCATCCTCTTGTTTTGGGTAATTATTTCCTAGCGTAGTTTGTGTATGTTCTCAATCTTTACTTTAGAACGACAAGAGTAGGTATTCGAGACCACCTTTTATTAAACCCTAAAAATTGGATCGCACTTTTCCGTCCCAAAGATGTCTGCCCAAACAGAAGTTATGTTTAAAAAGAGCGCTGATCCGAAATCTTTCTTGTTCCTTTCCCTATCGGTATTGTCATCTGAACAGTTTCAAAATGAATATGTTATATGACCAAGTTTTTCTTCATTTACTTATCCAATAAATTTTAAAGTGTATGTATTTTGCTTACGGAAAATGAAAAAAAGAACTTATGCTGTCAGAAGCTCATTTACGATCATATACGATGAGAGTATACAATATTTTATTAATCATACTGGTTATCTTAATTAATATTAATTGAAAATCAGTACTTACCCTACTGTCATTGGAACAAAATAATATTGGGTCTTCTTCATGTTACCTGCTAAAATTGACACAATACTTCTACTTTGTTTGTTTAAGTATATTTGTTGTTGATGACGATAAAAAACATAGTGAATTAGTGATCTCTCACTCACAAATTTGTCATGGAAATTCATTAGTGACTGATGATTACAATGGAGAAAAATATAATAATACCAAGCTTATATATTTTACCATATCCAATCGTAAGAAAATATTCCGATACTGCTCTGTAAATTAATTACACAAACAAACGTATCGAATATCTGAGTTAAATATATTTTCCCCAGTTCAGTATTTTGTTTTCTAAGTCAATGGAGCTAATTCGATTTCTCTATTTTTCCTCGAAGAACAAACAGAGTTCAAAGTTAGGGACTCGGCAGCGTTGTCTCCTGTTGAAAAGATGTCTTTAAGTGAATCTGCAGGTGAATCTCACTCGCCTGAGTGAGCACCACGAGGGGTGAAAGGCTGATGGGTGACAGACTGATGGGTGACAGGCTGATGTTTGACAGGCTGATGTTTGACAGGCTGATGGGTGACAGGCTGATGGGTGACAGGCTGATGGGTGACAGGCTGATGGGTGACTGGCTGATGGGTGACAGGCTGATGGGTGATTGGCTGATGGGTGATTGGCTGATGGGTGACAGGCTGATGGGTGACAGGCTGATGGGTGACAGGTCGAGGGGTGACAGGCTGATGGGTGACAGGCTGATGGGTGACAGGCTGATGGGTGACAGGCTGATGGGTGACAGGCTGATGGGTGACAAGCTGATGGGTGACAGGCTGATGGGTGACAGGCTGATGGGTGACAGGCTGATGGGTGACAGGCTGATGGGTGACAGGCTGATGGGTGACAGGTCGAGGGGTGACAGGCTGATGGGTGACAGGCTGATGGGTGACAGGCTGATGGGTGACAGGCTGATGGGTGACAGGCTGATGGGTGACAGACTGATGGGTGACAGGCTGATGTTTGACAGGCTGATGTTTGACAGGCTGACGGGTGACAGGGTGATGGGTGACAGGTTGATGAGTGACAAGCTGATGGGTGATTGGCTGATGGGTGACAGGCTGATGGGTGACAGGCTGATGGGTGACAGGCTGATGGGTGACAGGCTGATGTTTTATAGGCTGACGGGTGATGGGTAACAGGTTGATGGGTGACAGGTTGATGGGTGACAGGCTGATGGGTGACAGGCTGATGGGTGATTGGCTGATGGGTGACAGGCTGATGGGTGACAGGCTGATGTTTGACAGGCTGACGGGTGACAGGTTGATGGGTGACAGGTTGATGGGTGACAGGCGGAAGGGTGACTGGCCGATGGGTTATTGGCTGATGGGTGACAGGCTGATGGGTGACAGGCTGATGGGTGACAGGCTGATGGGTGACTGGCTGATGGGTGATTAGCTGACGGGTGACAGGCTGATGGGTGACTGGCTCATGGGTGACAGGCTGATGAGTGACTGGCTGATGGGTGATTGACTGACGGGTGACAGACTGATGGGTGACAGGCTGATGGGTTATTAGCTGACGGGTGACAGACTGATGGGTGACAGGCTGATGGGTGACAGGCTGATGGGTGACAGGCTGATGGGTAACAGGCTGATGGGTGACAGGCTGATGGGTGACAGGCTGATGGGTGACAGACTGATGGGTGACAGACTGATGGGTGACAGACAGTTCCTTTATTTCATTCATTAAATGTGGACTGCAGATATCATTTAGCATACATATCAAATATTTAATCAATATAGATTTTAGTGTTCTGGTTAATTGCTACATCCTCTCACTTTCCTTGTAAACTTTAAAATAATAATTTGGAAGAGGACAATGAATATAGACTTCTGGAAACCTCTAGAACTCTTTAAACTTTAAAAATATAAGCAATCATAATATGTATAAATTATTTAAAAAATTAGATTTCTGAAATCATACATATTTATTCAACAGAACTTGATAAATAAACGATGTTTTCTCAGTACCTATATATTATGATGTATTTTGCTCATACTTAAAGGTGAACAAGGTATGGTACACTGTAAGTTGTACAATACGAAATTAGTGTATTTTACCGCCTCATTCATCAAATCAACGCTATTTTCTTGCTCCTGACCTTCTTTGATAATTTGCCCAATAATGTTTGCAATAAGTGGCACATTAACTTTAGAGAGAAATGTCCGACGCCTTGGCTTGAAGAATAAATACCTACCCAGTCAGAAAGTTGTCATCTATCAGAGCGGTAATTATTTATATATTATATTATTTAATAGAATAATGAAAAAATTTGTTGGTAACCTTATTTTTGAGTATTGTCGATTTAATATTATGATAATATTACGATCACGGATTTATCGTCTTCAGAAGCTAGTATTTTAACATCGAATAAATTCATCGATAGAAGACCGATAACAATTTTCACACTGGGTGAGTATAGGTGAGATAGACTCAAAAACATATATACTTAGTACTTTTGATTGATTGACCAATTTCGTCAGCTTTTTCTCCTAAAAATGTGAAGGTTTAGCCATCATTACCCGTCAATAGAGTGTATCTTGCGTTGGCTTGGCACTACATTCAGCCAATGATGGTGTTTACGGTTGACAGGATGATTGAAGAATGTGATCTGGAACAACATCTTATTAACGCGCCACACCCAAACTAGAGCAACTAGAGCATGTTTGCAGTGTAAATTATTGTAGTGGACTGGTCCTTAGCGAGGCACCACATCGCCTCGAGATGAACTATGTAGCGAATAATTTCACGCTGAATTACACATGGAAATGACCATTGATATAGCATCACTTTAATTAAATAAATAAGAGTTATGGTAATATAAATAATGCAATGATGCACTTACTATGGGTCCTATATATATATTATACATCAAATATACCAATTTTATTAATTAGTCGTATAAATGATTTTCTGGTGTGTAATATCTTTTGCAAATTAATAAAGATTTTATAATATTATATGGTAAAATCTTACTTAATACATTATCATCAGGGCTGGGACAATGTGCTTTTAAAATCACAAATCCCAAGAATATCACAGACGAAACGAAATGAAATGGTATCGAATACTATATTCGTAGTATATCGTTGGTTTAGAACGATTCAATAGTGTTGAATTCTGCCCGTCTATAATATTTTCGGTGTAGTGGGAAAATCTAAGCGTTGAATTTTTATCACCTATCGCAAAAATTTGGGAAAGCTCGGGTCAACAGAACTCACTCTCAACTCCCACTAAATCAACTAGTTTAAGCGTGAGTACCGCCCGGCAGATATGATACCTATATCTTTAGTGACCAACCATTGGACTATTGAAACGAAAAAATGAGATAAATAGTTTTATTTGACATCCTACCTAATTTACCAATAAACTAAAAACATAGAATAAATCTGTATCCTAAGTTCCGGCCGGGAATTAATAAATCCTAATTAAATGCAAGAGAATATCAGACACTATACAAATACTATCAGTTATTAAAAGCATAAACTTTATTTAAACACAAGATAACCGTTAAAAATCAATAGGACTATAATAATAGTCACGGCTAGTTCATGGTAGGGGATACTTTCGTTGGACGTTTAGCATGGGATACCAAGGATACAAATTAGGTATAGGACAGAGCCAGTCCTTTCACATAATTAAGCACCAAATATTTGAAGATAGCATGAGGCAGGGGTATACCGTTAGGGTTGCTCAGTGATTAGGCGGTTTCCATCCGTGTCACAACCGTACACATACACACTGGTAAATCCTGGCGTACGTTATGGTCCGGTGAAATGCATGGAACACACGCGATACCTCGTATGCCAGTCACTCGTGAAGATGAACTCTAGGGTGAGTGCTGGGTTACTGTTGTGACCACGAGTTCCGATTGGAGAGCTATCAAGCACTATCCTTTGACACTAAGGGGAACAATGAATGATGGAGCAAACGTATGACAAGAAATACGGGACTATCTCGGTTTACGAATAGACTTCAGACTTTAGACATTATTTACGATTGAAGATCAGACAAGATAACAGCCCCACTGCTTCACCTGAGGGAAGATAAAAATCAGGGTGTAAGCAGCTAATTACGGTACAGAATATTTAAAGTAGCAATTACCACATTTTACCATTTCCCATATAATAGACCCCATGTATCCACTAGCTAACAATGAAAATGGCACAGATTAAAAATTGCTAAAAATACTTACAATGACCAGTTAATGCTTTACGAATAGCTGTTAATTGGCTGCGTGGAACGAAGCCTTTTTATATTTCAGGGCTATATAGGATAAACCATCCGCATTAACCGAAAATAAATGGGAATTTTAAATACTTATTGTGAATTCTGGAACCTTTGAAACTAAACATTAAAAGATGGAAGATAAAAAAATATTAAAACCTAGTACCCAACAGGATAGGTCATACAGAACAAAGGTACAAGAGACTTCAAGAGGGGAAGACTACGAGAAAAAATAGACAAAAGCAATCTACATACACTCTAGCAGAGAGAAACATAGCAAGTGCGAATGCAGCAAAAATAAGTGACAATCCCGACCAAAACTTATCATCAATCATGAACTAGTAGAGTTACACTTCAAAGTTATAGCTAATCACGGCCCACAAGTTTGATAAACAAACTAGAGCTTACCAATCTTTTTACCTACTCTCAAAAACTAAATGAAAAATTAGATTACTTCACCATTAGAGCAATTAAACATAAAGGACACCGTAAACTAAATGAAAAATACTAACTAAATACAATTCACCATCATCGAGACTCTCTGTCACAAAAACGTGGCCCTGGTAATCTCGATCTATCTAACACCTAATTTAAACACACAACATGAATGAGAGCTGACCATAAACTGAAGAATTAGGTGCGAATCTCCGCTAGATTTCGACAGCCCTTAGCAGGTGAACGATCTTCTAAAAGGTAATAATTAAAATATTGGAAATCAGGGATTAGTGTGCACCACACATAAAAATAAATAAAGAGAACCTTTATTAAAGAAATAACCACTTCATTCCTCCCCACCTGGTGCACAGCCTGCCCCACTGATTTCAGTCTGTCTTCTAGACTTACGTGGCTTGTATTCGAGAGTACGGGGCTGGACACGAGGTAATTCAGAAACAGGGCCCCTCGAACGCAAACTTCTACGAGCTGGTGACTCACCACTTCTCTCCTCTGGCAAAGGGGTTGCTCCAGAAACTGTAACCATGGTCCGCTTGAAGATCCTATCTCTCTTCTGACCCATTAGAGTTGCAGTCAATATTAGATTTGACAAAGGACCAACCATGGCCAAATCGAGAGCAGCCATGTCACGAGACAGCCAGAATGTCTGCTGTCCCTCCACAGAAGAGAGCGCCAAGACATCATGAAGACTACCCAGACTGGCGGTCACTCTTATAGCTTTTGAAGCTGCACAAACCATTTTATCAATAGAGGGGACAGAGCAACAATCAGATAACGCAGATAGATCTAACGACTCTGTCTCATCTTCACCATTCACGCTACCACTACTGAAAGTACAAACCGACCAAAATTCTGGATCATTTTCAATCATTTGCGACTCTAATCCACTCGCGGACGATCCACACAAGGTCTGATCATACTCCTCAGCACTAAGTATCGTCTCGTAATAGTCGGTTATTTTAACACAATCATCATCCTTCATGGAAAACTGACAGTCATGCAATAAACTCAAGTTCTCAGACGACATACTTCCGGTCACACATGATTGTTGAAGAGAGGGAACCGACGTTACGGAAGAATCACTAAGTAATCTTCTTCTAGGCAAGAAGGTCATGGTTCCCGCTTCAGCATCCAACACTTCACTCTCGCTTTCAGTGTGGCTCCCCACCTCCAAGTCCATACTGCGAAAAAAAGAATGATTAACAATGTAATTAGGTGGTTTATAATATCTCCTCAATTGCGTATGATGTACATTGTATCCGATTCCAGAAAGCAACTCCGAAATGACATAAGTCACTTTATTTCTATGCTGGACCTTAATTTCGTATGGACCATCATAACAATCTCTTAATTTGTCGTTAACATTTCGACCTTTACGAAATAATTTCCTCAGTACTAGCTGACCAGGTTTGAACGACTTGAAAGACGGATTCCCCTCTTTCCACGTTTCTGTCACTCGTTGAGAAAGAGGGAGAGTCACTCGCAATTGATGAGATTTTGTTAGCAAGTAAGAAGCAGGAGACTCTTTCAACTCGTTATGATACGAGTGATTATACATCATTACTACATCTGGAATATGATCATCCCACTTATTTACCTCAGCACCAACGTTTTTGAGAAGCTCAGCAATGGTGCGATTTGTTCTCTCAACTAAACCGTTGCTACTAGGTTTGTAGGCAGAAGTGTACGTGTGTTTGATGCTCCATTCATGAAGCAATTCATTGAATTCCCTACTCCTGAATTCAGGTCCGTTATCACTTAATATCCTATCAGGGATTTTCCCTAATGTTGGAAGTACATGGTTTTTCATCGCTGCGGTCACCACTGCAGCAGTCTTCCTTCGAAGCGGCACAACACTCAACCATTTTGAATTATGATCTACAGCAACCAAGCAGCAAATGTTCCCCTTACTCGTCTTCGGCAAGGTGGTGAGGTCAACGGCGACGAGCTCGAAGGGGATTTCTGTAGTAATCTTGACTATAGGTGGGTGCGCCTGAGCAGAAATTTTCACCCTCTGGCACCGATCGCATGTCCGACAAATATCTGAAACAACAGAGTTAACACTGGGATGCCACAAGTTTTGCAGAACCGACGATAACAATTTCTGCCTACCAGGGTGACCTTGTTGATAATGAATACTCAAAGCCACTTCAACAAGAAACTGAAAAGGCACTACTGGGATCATGCCGTCATCAGTCTTAAATAGCAACAATTCATCCTGCATCACCAGCTTTCTCCTGTACCGGTAATATTTACGGATGGTAATTGGCCACGGCTCTTGGTCAACGGACACTATTTTCCGTTTCAACTGAGCCAGTTGAGTAGTTTTCTGGATCAGCAAACATTCATCAACATCTATACAAAGCGAAATATTATCAGACATGGATACATTACAGGCACCAACGTACTCCAACTCATGCCCAGCATCATCACTGTCATCCCTTCCTGAATTGACTACAGGATTTTCAATACAGGGAAACTGAACATTATGGTCATTAACAACCATCCTATTGTTTATCATGTCTAACTTTATACCATGAAGGGTCATAAAATCGATTCCTATCATAAAACAAAATTTCATGTGGGAATCATCTACAACTATAAACTCATGACTAATTTTCTTATTACCAAATTTAAAAGTGAACTCAGCTGCTCCGATTACAGGATTAGTATTACAGCCTATTCCCTCTATTTTTAGGTTTTCGGTGTTAATTAGAGGGGACTCGTTTCGTCTGAAAACAGACTCTGCTACACAGCTTACCTGAGCACCAGTATCAACCAGAATACAAGTAGTAACCCCATCAAATGTTGTAAACAAGGTTGTATTGTGAGTGTGACAATGCACCTCACATTTCTGACTCAATTCTGTTGTGGATGACGATGAGTTACCAGCTCCTTCATCGTCAGAACACCCCTGTGGGACATCCTCATAAGTGATACCAGCATCCTTGAGGACAAAGGGCCGAAAATGCGGAACTGCCGGTGGATGATATGCTGCAGTCTCAATCAAGGGGTTATAATGAAGTCCCGCTAGGCAATGTAAATGTACTCTTGGACAGTCAGGGGCATTCTCTGAAAAGGGAGATGTATAGATAATAGGGATCTCCTTACCAACATGTACAAAGACCACACACCCAAACAGATGAGCGAAAGCATTCATTGCCTCATGACGCAACAACTGGCCAGGATATCCCATCAATTTAAGCTCACGGCTTCTAGACTTAGAATTTGGGAATCTATATCCATCAGGGTCACGAATTAGTTCATTCACCACAACAGATCTGAGCTCACCAGATGATAATGGAAGACCTTCTAAGAAGCTGCCAGCGGTATACATACTCTCAATTAGCGAATCTCCTCCTCCTGGTACTTCTTTAGCAGACAGCAAGCCTGCTGGTAGTGCTTCCTCATGTGGATTTTCAATGGTTTCCTCATTCCCATGCTGCATGCGGGATAGAGCGTCCGCGGCCAAGTTCTCTCGACCAGGTGTGTAACGAATCACGAAATTGTACTCGCTCAGTTCTCTGAGTGTCCGTGCTAGTCGCATATTCACAATCTGGAGGCTGTACATATATAATAAAGGACGGTGGTCGGTATTAATGAAGAACTCTACGCCAAAAACAAATGGTCTGAATGTTTTCACCGCCCAACGTATAGCAGCTAGCTCCTTCTCAATGGTACTATAATTCAGTTCAGCACAGTTAAAAGACATCGAAGCATATGCAATCATCTTCAGCTCGCCATCCTGAACCTGAGTCAAGCAGGCACCAATCCCGTTGCCAGATGCATCAGTGAATATGGACAATGGTTCAGCTGCCTCACTATAGTCGGGAAAGGCCAGGGTCACCTCTTCAGCCATAGCAATCTTCAATTTCCTGAATGCATCGTCCATCTCCGGTGTCCACTTAATTTGAGTCCTCTTTTTGTCCTTCCCACCAGTGGCCTGACTAAGCGGATGCATCACCAGGGAACAGTTGGGAATAAACTTGCGCTGGAAGTTCACAAGACCCAGGAACTCCCTCAGTTGAGTCTTGGTTTTTGGCTGGGGGAAGTTTATCACAGATTCCACATAATTTCGTGGTTTCTTCAAGCCTTCACGATTAACCACATGTCCCAAGAACTCTACCTCCTCACAAAACCACCTGCACTTGGTCAAGTTTAGCTTCACTCCATACAGTGTTAACGCCTGCAACACTTTCCTGCACAATTCTACATGCTCATCAAAGCTATCCCCCATTATCAGTATATCGTCAATGTAGACTATAACTTTCCTCCAAGGAAAGCCACTCAAAATATGCTGCATGGTACGTTGGAAGGAAGCGGGTGCATTTTTCATGCCAAAGGACATTCTCTTGAATTGCCAGTGCTGTCTAGGGGTTGAAAAGGCAGTGTACGGTCTAGATTCGTGGTCCATGGGAACCTGATAATATCCCTTTATGAGGTCAAGGGTTGTGAAGAATTTTACACCGTGGAGTCCAAATACTGCATCGCTAAGGTTGGGAATGGGGAATTTATCGGCTTTGGTAACAGCATTAAGCTTACGATAATCGATGCAGAGACGAAGAGACCCATCCTTCTTCCTTATCGGAACCACTGGACTTGACCAGGCAGAACTACTCGGTTCAATGATGTCCAACAGCTCCAGCTCTCGACACTGCTGCTCAATTTCTAGATTGACTTTTTCAGGGAATCTTCGTGGGCGCTGGTAGATGGGATTACTGTCCATTAATTCCAATTTGAAAGGTGGAACTTCTAATTTGCCGACTTCACTCTCATTACCGAAGACTCCATGGTAACTTCGTAGCATATCCAACACAGTACCACGTTGCTCCTCAGAGATAGTGTCTTGCAACTTGATGGAGGCTTCATCGACAGATATAGCGTCTGTTGGGGGTTCAATATCATCTACCATTACCACCCCAACCTGTTTTTCTGTAAACAGCTCGCTTGGTTCAACAACAGAAGAAACCATAGCTATTACATCATTACATTTAATTTTAATTGGCTTCGATCCAACATTTTGAGCCATCGCTACAAGTTTACCAGAAGAAATGGGAATTAGGCCACTAAGTAGTTGAAGCTTGTTCCCACAGTCTGCTTCATCCAAAAACATAGAATCTACTGTGCACGAACAACAGGAACAACATGGCAAGGTCTCACTAGGGTATTCCCACACTAAGTCTACAGCCTTTACACAACCTGGCTTAATTGAAAAATCATTAGTAACTTTACAAGGGATTTGCGACCATAGAACTCTACAGCCCTCATACCCTTCTAATTGGCAACTCCACAAAGCTCCATTCGGAAATTCTCTACTGATTCTCTTCATTTTAGGATCAAGAATCAACTTATTCTTTATGAGAATATCGACACCTAATATGATCAAGTCCTTTAAATGTGCAGAATGCATCACAAGAAAATCTGAGTTAGCTAATTTAACACCATGCAATTCCAAAGATAACGATAGTGAGCCCAAAGCTTCCACTGGCGTATTGGTACCAAAACCACGTACATTTATGTGGCTAGACTTAACATAATCAATATTAGCTTTATCGAGAAATGAAACAGGAATTAAATTTAATTGAGCTCCACTATCAAAGAGTGCTCTATGTTTAACTCCATTATGTGAAATATTAGTTACCATCCTATTCTCACTTCTACTTTCATCCACTAAAGATATATGACGGCAATCAATGAATTCTAATTCTTCCACAATATCATTAGAACTTACGTCATGAGTAGGAAGATCTTCAAATAGATGAATTTCATCATCAGGAACTGCCGACTCATCACTGCTCTTGGGAGGTGAACATCGGTCTTCTCTTGGTCCATCAGTCGGCAGCCTGTTCACATCTGGTTGAGCTACATCATCGGCAGATCCCTTGGGGATAACAGTATGAGACACGAGCTCCAGACTAACCCCATCTAGTCCAGAGCACATTCGTTTAAATTAATCGAACTAGGTTTCAGAGTACAGTGCATACCGAGGTGCGTACCTTGACATTTCTGACAACTAACCTCTCTCACATCTAGGTTCTTACCATTTTGCTTGGCCGGACAAGTAGCTTGCCAATGATCCCTGCTACCACAAGTGAAACAACGTTTTTGTCTCACCCAACAGTCCTTGTAAGAGTGTCCCCTCTTACCACACCAATCACACAGAGGTACCACAAGTGAACTACGAGTAGGAGAGTTACGTCCAGGGCTAGACTTCCAGTTACTTCGACCTTGAGGTTTATAACCTGATGACTGCTGCGGTTCATCTCCCAGACTTCTCTTTGATGCAGTCTGTCGATCTACTGACCAAGCCTGGCCAGAGAACTTGCCATTAGCCTCCCGCTCATTGAAGTGAACTTCCATGGGAATTTTAGTCCGTTTTATGATTAGTGGCTTTCTCTTGAAAAGATGCTTGGTCCTCTCAGTTGGAACAAATGAGCTATCTGAATCAACCTGATTCTCTAACTCTTCCGGATCCAAATCTGGTTCACCATGTCGCCTATCATATTGTTCGGCTAGCTTTTTCAACATAGTCCATGATAGTTTGCTACTACCTGTGACGCTTAGTACGCTTTCAGCGTTCTCAATCTGCTGAATGAGCAGCTTGGGAGCAGTATCTTTGAGTTTCCTCTTTAACTCACTTTCGTAATCAGACGTAGCTTTGAAGGCTTTCGATGCAGACCGCTCCAGTCGAAGACAATATATAGTACACGTGTCTCCAGGTTCCATTTTCATACTAAAGAATATGTCTCTGTATGTATCTTTGGAGTCTGTTCTCTGCGAGTTATACCATTGTATAAGTTTCGGTTTCAGTTCATCATACTCCAGATTTGCGCCATCCATGGCTATATATGCAGCTTTGGACGCCCCGGTCAAGAACCTTTCTAGATGGTCAGCCATTTCATGTGGGGTTCCATCAAACTTAGCGTAGAAATATCGTTCATAAGAACTCAAGAATTTGCCTAAGCTAATACCTCCTTTGGATTTAAACTTGTTTGGTGCGATAATTTCTTTGCGAGCACCAAGTCCTTTAAGTGCTTCCAAAAATCTAGATTCAAATCCATCAGTTTCCTTTTCAGGATGATATTTGGATTTATCCGAATCAGAGGACGAAATCTGTTCCCGGTAACCGCTATTACGCTTTATTTTGCGCGTCTTTTTCTTAGGGACTGCACTATTCAGCGATATGTTAATTATAGAATCTTCAGAATCTTCAGGATCTTCAGGATCTTCTTTTGGCTTTCCAAATGTCACTGAACCCCATCTAGGACTCTCCATCAGTTCGTGCAGGTATACTCGCCACCATAAATAAGTTGCGCGATGTGGAAAGTAATTACCATCACAATCTTTCGGTTCAGAAAGATCTTTCGAGAACAATTTGCCCTGAAATTGAATTCTGAAATCAAAATTTATGTCATCATTAGGAATAGGCAACAAGATCCTACTGAGTTCATCCAAAGTTTCCAATATCCTTCGGTGGCATTTCGCTACAAACTTACCATCGAGAAACTCTGCTCGTACTTTATCAATCGAAAACTGATGTAATAAACCCTGATAACTCATAAGGAGTCTATGTATTTTATCCTGACTAGCATTACTAGCTTCAATATGCCGTGCCAATCTCTGATTCTGAATACGCAAATCAGCATTAGAATCTACTTTCCGTTCACTACCCTCACTCGCAGCATGAGCTCCTATCACATTCTCAGTTTGAAAAGTCTTTGAATACTCACCACCATTCATCACGCTATCATTCATCGTAACCTTACATTCATCCTCAACGTGAATCGCATTCACATCATCAATCATGGAAGCAAACTGTTTGTCACTATCCGATAAAGCTTTAGCAGGAATTAAATTTTCCATGACTAATACAAAAAATTTAAAGTAAATAATTAAACTGTTCAAAAAAATAAACAGTGTTCACTAACCATATATCAGAAAGGAAAAAATATCGAAATTGGTGCCAATAAATAACTATCGGCAACAAAAAATATACAATTATAAATGCATGCTTATTTATACCTAATAATACTTAGAACGTTAGCAATAGTACAACAGTCAGTCACTCCCTGGTCTGGGCACCAGAAAAAAATTCGCTTAACCTATGTAGTGGGAAAATCTAAGCGTTGAATTTTTATCACCTATCGCAAAAATTTGGGAAAGCTCGGGTCAACAGAACTCACTCTCAACTCCCACTAAATCAACTAGTTTAAGCGTGAGTACCGCCCGGCAGATATGATACCTATATCTTTAGTGACCAACCATTGGACTATTGAAACGAAAAAATGAGATAAATAGTTTTATTTGACATCCTACCTAATTTACCAATAAACTAAAAACATAGAATAAATCTGTATCCTAAGTTCCGGCCGGGAATTAATAAATCCTAATTAAATGCAAGAGAATATCAGACACTATACAAATACTATCAGTTATTAAAAGCATAAACTTTATTTAAACACAAGATAACCGTTAAAAATCAATAGGACTATAATAATAGTCACGGCTAGTTCATGGTAGGGGATACTTTCGTTGGACGTTTAGCATGGGATACCAAGGATACAAATTAGGTATAGGACAGAGCCAGTCCTTTCACATAATTAAGCACCAAATATTTGAAGATAGCATGAGGCAGGGGTATACCGTTAGGGTTGCTCAGTGATTAGGCGGTTTCCATCCGTGTCACAACCGTACACATACACACTGGTAAATCCTGGCGTACGTTATGGTCCGGTGAAATGCATGGAACACACGCGATACCTCGTATGCCAGTCACTCGTGAAGATGAACTCTAGGGTGAGTGCTGGGTTACTGTTGTGACCACGAGTTCCGATTGGAGAGCTATCAAGCACTATCCTTTGACACTAAGGGGAACAATGAATGATGGAGCAAACGTATGACAAGAAATACGGGACTATCTCGGTTTACGAATAGACTTCAGACTTTAGACATTATTTACGATTGAAGATCAGACAAGATAACAGCCCCACTGCTTCACCTGAGGGAAGATAAAAATCAGGGTGTAAGCAGCTAATTACGGTACAGAATATTTAAAGTAGCAATTACCACATTTTACCATTTCCCATATAATAGACCCCATGTATCCACTAGCTAACAATGAAAATGGCACAGATTAAAAATTGCTAAAAATACTTACAATGACCAGTTAATGCTTTACGAATAGCTGTTAATTGGCTGCGTGGAACGAAGCCTTTTTATATTTCAGGGCTATATAGGATAAACCATCCGCATTAACCGAAAATAAATGGGAATTTTAAATACTTATTGTGAATTCTGGAACCTTTGAAACTAAACATTAAAAGATGGAAGATAAAAAAATATTAAAACCTAGTACCCAACAGGATAGGTCATACAGAACAAAGGTACAAGAGACTTCAAGAGGGGAAGACTACGAGAAAAAATAGACAAAAGCAATCTACATACACTCTAGCAGAGAGAAACATAGCAAGTGCGAATGCAGCAAAAATAAGTGACAATCCCGACCAAAACTTATCATCAATCATGAACTAGTAGAGTTACACTTCAAAGTTATAGCTAATCACGGCCCACAAGTTTGATAAACAAACTAGAGCTTACCAATCTTTTTACCTACTCTCAAAAACTAAATGAAAAATTAGATTACTTCACCATTAGAGCAATTAAACATAAAGGACACCGTAAACTAAATGAAAAATACTAACTAAATACAATTCACCATCATCGAGACTCTCTGTCACAAAAACGTGGCCCTGGTAATCTCGATCTATCTAACACCTAATTTAAACACACAACATGAATGAGAGCTGACCATAAACTGAAGAATTAGGTGCGAATCTCCGCTAGATTTCGACAGCCCTTAGCAGGTGAACGATCTTCTAAAAGGTAATAATTAAAATATTGGAAATCAGGGATTAGTGTGCACCACACATAAAAATAAATAAAGAGAACCTTTATTAAAGAAATAACCACTTCATCGGGACATATGATTTTAAGAGCACATTGTCCCAGCCCTAATTATTATAATTTGAAAACCTAACCAAATTTTATCATATAAACATATATTACTAATTACAACTATTTATAGAAGAGTAAATTCTTCTTCTTTTAGATGTCTTATATTACTGTTCCATCACAAGCACACATTCCCAGGAAAGAATAATCTCCTTGGCTAGTTTTATTTCCTTCTTTTGAGAGGCTGGAGATGAAAGGAAGGAACAATAATAAAGGCTGTGCAGCAAATAATGAAAACAAGTCTTCTTTACATGAATATTCATTTTCTTTGGCGCAGAAAAAGCTCATCCTCTGATTGAATGTAAGGTCTGCTTTTGGAGCAGTTTCTATTTAGTCCAATTTTATGACGAGTTTTGGGCTCAGCAGATTATGATGTAACATAAGGAATTTAGGGGAGAAATTATGATGTATCATAAGGAATTTAGGGTTTGAGGGAGAAATTATGATGTAAAGTTTATGATTTTTAAAAACTTTGCTTGTATTCTTTAACGATTTTAGAGATTCATAAACTATTTGATTATCATAATATGTCAATATCATTTTTTTGGTACAAATTAGATTTAGTTAATAAATATTAGTTAAATATAGAGGGAATATTGTTGACTAGATTCGTCTCAACACTAGTTTAGCTAACTTTTTCCATAACATTTTAATAAGATATTAACTTCGTTAATTAGTGAAGTAAAAGATACACTAAAGACAGCGCAATTAACAGGTAAGCTACATCACAGGTAGCAATATTGGTCAGGGCAACATTTAACCAATACCTTATTTATATTGTTAATTCTGTTACTATATATATGGCAATGCTGTAACAATATAGGGCAATGCTGTAACAATATAAGCCAATGCTGCTCTAATAAACATGGTTACCGTGGATAAAGATACGCCATCTTCCCTAATAGCATAACTCTCCTGCTGACTTCTTGATGGGAAAATTAACCCCGCTTTTGTACGATAAAAAAGAAAATTCTAATTTCTTGGGAAATTCGCCTTGTGTCTAAATTATTCACGTCTTGAAATGAGAAGAAATTAGCATTTGCGCACATTAATAATTTAGTGGCGAGAAGAAGTCAGAGGAAGGAGTAGGCGAGACGAGTGAATTGAGTAACTCGGAATGAATGAAGAAATTGAAGGATGAAACGGTGGGGCAATATGCTGACTTAATGTTTTTTGCTCCTTTTTTTAATAGCATGTTTTAGAAATGTTGATTTGTTGCATTAGAGCAATTCACAACATTCTGCATATTGGCAATTTCTCTGATATTGAAGTTTAATCAAAAAGTGTTAATTGAATCATCTGAAAGAAAACGTTATGGATTTGGAAGGTAAAGTGGAATCTCAACCTAACCCTTAAGTAAGTTTTCATACTACGTTTGGGTGAATATATTTGTCCACAAGAACAATAAATAGTTTAATTTGGTGGGCCACAGTGTAATAATTCTCCCACAACAAAACACCATCTCGTGAAATTCTGTCGAGTAGTCACTATAACACACAGATCCAATCTCAGTTATTCAATCTTGCTCATCAATTATAGAAGAAAACAATCTTCCTTAGCCCTAATTATCAGTTCTGAACCAACAAACTAATTGCTATTGTTCGAGATGGAAAGTCTGAATTAGAACTGTTAATCTCTGTCATTCGGAGTCTGTGTAGGCCTATTATTAGTCCCATGATAGCTAATTATTACCATTTTGATATACCAAATAATCATTATAGTGTGTAGACGCTCTGTATCAACAGGGAACAAAAAAGTCATTAGAGACCTTTGTATTCAATTAGTGGCATTTAGCATTTCTGAATAACGGAAAATTTATTATATTTTAGATACCAGGCAATACAGATTTTGGGATATTAATGCAATAGGGATAATTAAGGAAGTATATCAGGAATAAATCTTTCTCGCCTGGGTTGCTGATTAACTATATACATTCTTATCAACAGAATGTATGTGTATGTTTTATAGACATTATTATACAAATAAGTATGTAATATTTTATAGAGATGAAATCTTGTCAGATTGAAATCCTTATTAATTTTAATTTGGTCACTCTAACTTGAAAGTAAAATAAGCTGACCGATCTATCAGCCATTCTGAGAATTTTTCTAACACTTAGACTCTTCGATCCTTTACTCACCATATAAACAATTAATAATTCTCACATTCCTATACACACTATCAATAACTAGGCCTACTGTAAATTCCAATTCATTTCAAAGGATAGCATAACGTTTACGTACGACTGATTCTATGGCCAAAGCCTTCCTGTCAATTAACATCACTTGAAACGAATCCTACTTTTCCACCGTTTGAAGGGATAGAGTGGAGTTGTCCTTTGCAAAATGGAAAGCACTGAGCTAAAAATTCGAAAACAAATCCCTGCTAAATCACTCAATCAAAGGGCAAAATGATGACACTTGATGTAGAGATTGATGGAGTACTTGCATCAAGTGAATCTGAAAGTTACAATACTAGTTCCGTTACTACGATTATACATCGGCAATTCAAATGGCCACCACTGAATTTGATCTATTGTTCTAATACTTCATGATGTTTTTGATAATATAGTTATAGTTGAACTGAAAGAATTAATAGATTGTAATTATTGTTGAGGTTTCTGCGGAAGATCGAAGTAGATGATATACGTAAAATTTCTGGTACCGGTTGGAGTTTTTGAAGTATATTCTGACGATCACAAAATTTTATTAGTTTTGCCGACGATTATAAAATTCTAGATTACTGTTGATGATTATAGAGCTTTATAATCTTCTGCTGACGATTAGATTGAGAGATAAAATTGGATGCTAAATATTCGTGTAAGATAAACTTTCCTGATAGACTCTGTCAGTTTATCGCTTATTGAATCAGAGGGATGAAGTGGATGGAAAAAAAGAGAAAATCATCACGAAAATAAACTGCGAAAACAAGTGAGCTTAAAACAAGTTAGAGCAAAAAAGCGATAAAGCCTTTGACTATGATGGTGTTAAATCCTTTGGTAAATGCATTCGATCAAAGAATTAGATTTTCAAAACAACTTGTTATTCTAAATTGTTTAAATATCACGTCATTGAAATTAAAAACAAGTATGATTTTTATGGTAAATTGAACGATAAATTGGAAACTAAAGTAAAATGCGATCGAGTTATCGGACTGTTCTTCATCATATAACAAAATATTGTATAATGATTATTAGTCTATTTGCTATAGTCTCATTCTGAGTATAAATTTTATTTAAAGTTGAAAAGCTGTGACACACTTCATGGATGTTATTAAACGTCAAATCAGAAAAGAAACTGAGCAGAATAATTACATTAAGAATATCATTGAGCCTCGTATGATTTTGAAGCTAAATTATTTACCAGTTCTTCCAAATATATGGTTTCAGAAAAGTTATACTTAACACTGTATATTTAATTCTTTTCAGTGAATTCGATTCTTCTCCTAAGGTCGAATGGAATTAGTTTCCCTTTCATTTTCAACTTACAACAGTTTGTAAAATAATCAGAAGGCGCAATGTTTACAAATGTGAATTCCATCACCGGGGGCTGAATTTCCACCAACCTCTCGTAATTTGGTGCAGTGGTGGATGGAATAATCAAGTTATTTCATGCGCTATGATGATGAAAAATAAACATTATTTTTTTAATTAAAACTATTATAATCATTATTTTAATTGTGTACAAAAACAGTTTTGAAGGAATTGAAATGTTGAGGATTATAGATAATATATTCTCCAAATTATAAATTTATACTAATTAGAGTAAGTACGAATTATCACTTATAAAAAAATACATATAAGAAAAAAACGATAAAAAAATTGTTATTAATATACATAGTCTTATATAATAATATTAATTTATATATTGTTTTTCTAATATGACCAAAGATGTAGCACTGACCAATAATTTGTAACTTACCCTAATTGTTATATATATTAGATCAAATGAAAACCAATAGATAAAATGCTTAAATATACCTATATCTTCTTTTCAAAAATATAATTAGAATCATGAATATTCATGTATACATTATACAGTATGCTAAAAACAATTTAGCAATTTAATTCAGTCCGCTCTCTAGTAATTGTGTCATCTCGAAAAGTTGTGTCATCAAAAGCTTGATTAAAAAAATGGGTACTTTATACTTATAGTCCGATAGAAATAGTCAAATCATCGAATTAAACATCAGTAACATCGAATCAATTCAAATTATAAATAAAGCGAATAAGGATCTATATACTAATTAATGAAGTATCACTACCGTCAAATAATATAGTTCAAGAGATTTATTTAAAGAACTGTAAAATATGTTAGAATATTTAAGGTAGATTCTTGAGCACGTGACGGCATCACTCAACGAAGCGTCTCAATTAGAAGGAAATCTTCCATGTTTTTCTAACAACAAAACCGGTTAATTTATGCTAATTGTATAAGAATTCGGGGAGAGATTTTCCAGAAGTGTTTCCCCTTTTGTTTTTCCCTCAAATTCTAATTAATGCGAAGATGGAAATTGTTTTGTTTCCACTGATGAAAATTCCTTACGCCGATGTTTTCTCAGCGCTCCTCGGGCGGCAGGAAGCTTCTCAAAAAAAACCTAAATTAATGTTTACAAAACGAGGTTTTATATTCCGCGGTGTTGGAGTTTCTTCATCAGCCCTAAAGAAAGTCGGGACTATTTTTTGGAGTTGTTGTTAAATTACTTTTCGGCTTTTTTCGCGGTTTGTTTTAGATTAAAGCGAAATTAAAGGATTTTGAAGTTATCTGTTTGCGAAAGTTTTGGTGTTTACACAATCGTCGCTCTAGACCCACAGGTGAAAAATAAGCACATAATTTCTGTAAAATAATATGTGAGGACTATTTAACCTTCTTAAGTATTAGGGTAATTAATTATCATGTATTTTAAATGATACTTAATTCATATGATACTAATTTGGTTACGAAAAATAGCAATGTTCAATAAATCATTACAGGATTATTTTCTTTTATATTCTGCATTAAATGTACGTACCAATTGAGTTGAATTTCACGCAGGCTATAGAAAGCTCAAAATTGAATCGGACGAAACGTATGGCTTAAACAGACATGAAAATGTTACGAATACCAAGGCCATTACCATTCCAATGTATTCTTTATGTATTTCCTCTTGCCTTACTTTGATCATATATATTCCAAATAGCCAAAAGGGGAAAAGTCGTGAGGAAACTGAACTTGTATTTCTCCCAGTGCAATAAAAGAACATTAGGCACGGCAAAAAGTGCTGAGGGAGCAAGTTTCGTAATCGGTACACGAAATAAATAACGGGTTTCAATTCGAGGCAATCATGCTGCGCAATTCGGAGATACGAATTTAGACAATCGGGTTATCTGATCATTGTAATCATTGTGTTTTGGAATTATCTGATGTGGTCATTAAATATATACATAATTTCATGATCGAAGGCAGCCCGAAAACACCAATTGATTGTTGTTGTTTGGATTATTTTTTGTAAAATTGTTTCTATTTCTTGAACAGTGCATTTATTTGGTTGAAATAAATCTTAAATGGTAGCCTGCCATGGTATATTCACTTTATTTTCTAAGGATACAGAAGTTCGAAAATTTAACTTAAAATTGGGAAAAATGGATTTTTTGGGGAATTTTTCCCTCATTCTTGTTCTTTCGATTCAATAATTAACGAATTCACTTAAAACCAATTTCAAATTGCAACCTTGGAATGGGAAATCGAATTTAGATTTTTCTCATTACACAGCTCTCTCGTGGGTAATTTTTAAATAGATGAATGTTTTGTCCCTGTTAGCGACATCCGTCATCCACTTCATGCAAAATAAATACTCTGTCCAGCATCGCTAAAATCAACACTTTTCCCCAAATTGATAGGCTCATTTTTCATAGGCTTATTTTGACAGAGAGTTACCAAAACAGCTTCAATAGTTTATTAATTATCAGCTGGGAGATAATATCACTGAGGTAAAAGTCCACGGTGACTGATACCACATTTTTAGCGGTAGAGAATAAATCAATTAATAAAATGTTGTGAGATTGTAGAAGTGTTTTGAAAACACATTGGCACTGCACCAGAAAAACTCATTTTTTATTCCATTATTTGACGAAAACACACAAGTATTTGGCTGCAGATTATCTAATTAAATCTCGATGATAATATGATGGTATTTGGAAATGACAAAAAGCAATAAATGATAAAGCAGATGATAGTTTATTGTGGACGACAGGTACGGACTTGCATCTCGTATGTGAGAATCAATTACTGGATCTGATTGTAAAAACATCTGCTTGCTCTACATCATACAAAATAAATTACTAATTAGGAGAATATCAAGAGTTACTGATGATGGTATTTAATTTTGACAAAAGGAATTAGGATTTGATACATTCATTACAATATTTTCTGAATCGAATATGATAGGTTTAAAATCTGTAATTGATTGAAATTATTTAGAATTTGTAGCAGTTTATTTCTAAGTTATTTAATTCAGTTTGGAATAAATTATATGAAACGTAGCTAAATAAATTGATAGGGAATACGTATGTACTTAGCATACACAAAGAGTTGGAAAGTGTGAAGGAAATCGGTTCATTTTATGCAATTAATTAATTTCATTATTACATTTTATCAGATTATTTTGTGTATTACAGACTTATCAGATAAAACAAAGGAGGAAAGTCATAGTGGGGCCATAGAAGATTATGTGAGACCGACCTACGCAAAATCTTAGATTTAATAATGAAAATTTCAAGCATATAATTCAGAGAATAAATATTATTATTGGTTTACTAGAATTGTAATACTAGAATAAAATACTTCTTGTTGTTCATTAGATTCAAGAGTAAAAATTAAAATATTAAAAATATTATTATATGATCAAATTATAATTTAGAATACTAAGTTTGAGACTGAGTCATTGTCCATATTTGTTTACCTCTTGAATAGACTAAATTATCTCAATAACACCGAATGTCCATTACTTGACCAGTCTCCAAAGTTTGGCAATATCCTGCCTAGGAGAGACCGCCACACTCTCAGATGTGGACAAACTTCCTTCAGAACTCATGGAGTTAACAGGGTACAGTGACTATCTAACAGTTGTGAGGGTCTATAGTCCAACAGACCCTTTAATCACGTAGACTTAAGTGTAAGCCCTATTATACGTTAGTAAAGGGTCTAAAACTAAGACTCTAAGTCAAATCCTTTACCCCATACATGACTAAATAAATTTCGAAATATCTTATTTAGAACCTTTGGTCTATTAACAGGTTCACGTAATAATTCGACCCCGTTTATCATTAACTATGTACAGTTGTTTGTTTTTATACATTTTAGCCGTAGAAATTTTCCATCCATTTCGATTATCACTATAATACCATAGAATTAGTAAATTTCTTCAAAATCATTCTTTAATTTCAATATAAGTACAGCTCGACAAACGAATAATGAACCTTTCAAAATTTCATAAATTTACCCCCCGTCGAAGATTTGTAAATTCACAGAGATCTTTTGAATTCAATGGCAGTAAAATGTTTCTAAGTAGATCCAAAACTGAAACCTCAAACATTTTGAGATTAAAATAGCTGGCGACAAGTCATTTTCTGGCTGATGAACTCAGCATTTAGGATTTTCCGAATCTTTTGTAGTGGCCTATGTTTAAAATAGAACTTTCACTGGGTTTTGGAGAGTCCTTTTTAATGGTGCTCTCATGGAAGGTCCAGAGGATATTCTTGTCTTTCAAACGGAGTAACAATCTCATATTAATTAGCCAGAGATTGTCCGCTTTGGGGAAGTACTTTGACAATGTACTTAAACTGGAACAATCATTTTGAAAAAAAAGTGTCAAAAATACTATTCAGATAGTATTATACGGTTTTTGAGGAGAGTATGTTTCAGAAATAATAGTATAGTCAAACTATCATTTTATCTGATTATCTAAGTTTAAAGCTAGTTGTGCAGTATGGTTTTCAGTTCAATTATCGATAACTTTAATCTATTTTCGATGTTCTTGATTTTATTCCAGAAAATTATCGAATCGACTATAATCACTAATCCATATCTGAAAAGAACAAATAGTGAACTATTCGATATTTTCAATATTGGTGGACAAATTTTTTTTATACTATTTAATTATTTTCGACTTCATCATATTTTGCAGCAGAAAATTTTCGATTTTGTTTTTCAAGTTTTTAAATACAGTGACAGCTCCACAGTACAGAAAAAGTGATTCTCGAGTATGTTTTTGATGCACATCCATGAGATTTTCAACACCCATTCAATGTGATCATGACTAACCTGCTAAGATTTTATAAGTTCATGGAAGATATCAACATATAAGAAAAGTTGGTATTATGGATTTAGGATATTATTATTTATCTTTTTAAATAATTAAATATGGAATTTTATCGAAATAGCTTATTATTGATAGCTTTATTGTTCAAAAATAGCTCCTTGATGTAATCGTATTCGTGTTGTTCATTCCGGTGAATTAGCAGGCGCCATTTCTCTCATTCTTGCAGTCTTTGTTCTCTAAAAAGCTCATTAGAAGAAATTTACAACAATTAGCAACATTTCTTTTGGCGATGGCGGAAGTCTCTTTTCGAATCTTCCTTAAATTAGCAGTCAAAAGCCCTCGATTTGGTCTCTAACGAACGAGTGGCGGACTGACAATTGGATTGCTGCTGTTTGCGCGGGAGAAGCTGGAGCTGAAAATATAAAATGGGACTACCTAGGTAGTTGAGAAAACGTGGGAATAAATTCCATGAAATAATAATTATTATTAACACTAAATTTTTATTTCTTTCATATTTTTTAGCTGATTTAATTCATATAAGTTTATTTGTTTTTTTGTAAAAAATAAACAACAACATAAAGTTGATGGTTCAGTTATTTTGACGGTAATGATGTAACTGCATCTTTGTTTTATTTACATATATATTCGGTTGTTTTATTGGTTTTTTAACATATTTTTATGATAATTCTAGTCATAAATATGTACTAATGTAGTATATTCTCACAAATTATATATTGCAATTTCTATTCCTTACTTTTGCGACACTAGTCTTATAAAATATTTAATATATGTTGGAGAAAAATTAGTTTTAAAATATTACAGAAAAGTATTCTCGTGTAGCAATAGTGGTACACGATGCAGGTTGAGCAATTTAGCTGTGTACCACACATGGTGCATGATGCAGTTAATGTGTTAATTGATATGAATTTCAAATTATATGAAAAATTAAAAATATTCATGATTTGAACAGTCCTTACAAATTCTATTCATATCATTGTTTTCATCGGAATACTGATTGGGACCGGTTATTTGACCCCGGTTATTTGACCTGCTGGTTAATTGACCCTTTGAAAAGTTCTCCCGCTGGTAGTTTGACCTCCTGGTAATTTGATCCCTTTTTAAGTTGACCCGCAGGTTAATTGACCCCTTAGTAATTTGGCCCGCTGGTAATTTGACCCCTTAGTAATTTGGCCCTTCATGATTTGATTCTTGGATGGTTTTCTATGATGAATTCATTAGTTTATCGTTTTCAAAAAAATATTATTCTGGATTCCTCAAACCATCTCAAAAGGAGAGGCAACTGCTTTCTAGATCAGAAATGCCTAAAGTTATTATAAGTAATCGTGTAAAATAATATATTATAAAACATTATTTTATTTTAATATACTATTTTTATATACTGAGAAGGGGAGTTAAATTACCGGGTCCAATTACTGGTGTTTAATTAAATGGGTGATATTACTGGAAGTCAAATTACCGAGGGTACAAAAACCGGTGTCCAAATAACCGGAGTCCAAATTACCGAGGACCTACTTAACGTTACGGTGGACCTATACATTGCGCCAATATGTGCCTGACCAATAAACTTGTGTGACAATAGCAATTGTGTGCCTTTTCTTTATTGTTGCTGTTTGTATTGTAGTCAGTGACTCCTGATGCCTATTGTGTTTAGGCTCTAAGACTGAGCAGGCTCTAAACATGCACCATGTGACTATTTCTAAAGAATATTGGATACTAAAAATTTACTGCACTCTAGGAATTACTTCAGATCGTTCTTACCAAACTATTCCTTTCTTTTTCTGTAATTTAACATAATATCAATTGCATGATATTTCTATGGAATGATAAAACAGATATATGGTTTATTGTTTAGCTGTACAGTGTACAGTATTAATGTCTCCCCTGATGTAAAATCTTCATAAACTCTGTACGAACATTATTGCAGATTGGTTGGAATTACCCAATAGAATATTCTTCGATATCATTTCTGTCATATCTTGTCATATATACTGACCAGTGACCATATTGTACATGTAGAGCTGTCTACTACAGAGATGTTCACGATAAATTTGTAATATATATTTTAGGGGGCTGTTTTATCCTTTCTTGGTTTTAATGATTCTTCAGTATTTATTATCCTTTTTTCGGTAATTTAAGTGAGTTTTCAGTATTCATCACCTTTTCTCGGTATTTTAGTGGGTATTCATCACCTTTTCTCGGTATTTTAGTGAGTATTCATCACCATTTCTCGGTATTTTAGTGAGTATTCATCACCATTTCTCGGTATTTTAGTGAGTATTCATCACCTTTTCTCGGTATTTTAGTGAGTATTCATCACCAATTCTCGGTATTTTAGTCAGTATTCATCACCATTTCTCGGTATTTTAGTGAGTATTCATCACCATTTCTCGGTATTTTAGTGAGTATTCATCACCATTTCTCGGTATTTTAGTGATTATTCATCACCAATTCTCGGTATTTTAGTCAGTATTCATCACCATATCTCGGTATTTTAGTGATTATTCATCACCAATTCTCGGTATTTTAGTCAGTATTCATCACCATTTCTCGGTATTTTAGTCAGTATTCATCACCATTTCTCGGTATTTTAGTGAGTATTCATCACCATTTCTCGGTATTTTAGTGATTATTCATCACCAATTCTCGGTATTTTAGTCAGTATTCATCACCATTTCTCGGTATTTTAGTGAGTATTCATCACCATTTCTCTGTATTTTAGTGAGTATTCATCACCTTTTCTCGGTATTTTAGTGATTATTCATCACCAATTCTCGGTATTTTAGTCAGTATTCATCACCATTTCTCGGTATTTTAGTGATTATTCATCACCAATTCTCGGTATTTTAGTCAGTATTCATCACCATTTCTCGGTATTTTAGTGAGTATTCATCAACATTTCTCGGTATTTTAGTGAGTATTCATCACCTTTTCTCGGTATTTTAGTGAGTATTCATCACCATTTCTCGGTATTTTAGTCAGTATTCATCACCTTTTCACGGTATTTTAGTGAGTATTCATCACCAATTCTCGGTATTTTAGTGAGTATTCATCACCAATTCTCGGTATTTTAGTGAGTATTCATCACCATTTCTCGGTATTTTAGTCAGTATTCATCACCTTTTCTCGGTATTTTAGTGAGTATTCATCATCATTTCTCGGTATTTTAGTCAGTATTCATCACCTTTTCTCGGTATTTTAGTGAGTATTCATCACCAATTCTCGGTATTTTAGTGAGTATTCATCACCATTTCTCGGTATTTTAGTCAGTATTCATCACCTTTTCTCGGTATTTTAGTGAGTATTCATCACCATTTCTCGGTATTTTAGTCAGTATTCATCACCTTTTCTCGGTATTTTAGTGAGTATTCATCACCAATTCTCGGTATTTTAGTGAGTATTCATCACCATTTCTCGGTATTTTAGTCAGTATTCATCACCTTTTCTCGGTATTTTAGTCAGTATTCATCACCAATTCTCGGTATTTTAGTCAGTATTCATCACCATTTCTCGGTATTTTAGTCAGTATTCATCACCAATTTTCGGTATTTTAGTCAGTATTCATCACCATTTCTCGGTATTTTAGTGAGTATTCATCACCATTTCTCGGTATTTTAGTGAGTATTCATCACCATTTCTCGATATTTTAGACAGTATTCATCACCAATTCTCGGTATTTTAGTCAGTATTCATCACCAATTCTCGGTATTTTAGTGAGTATTCATCACCAATTCTCTGTATTTTATAGAGTATTCATCACCATTTTCGGTATATTAGTGATTATTCATCACCATTTCTCGGTACTTCAGTCAGTATTTATCACCATTTCTGGGTATTTTAGTGATTATTTATCACCATTTCTCGGTACTTCATTACCATTGTCTGTCATCCGTTATTCTGAGGCAGAAGAGCAATATTCTTTTTCTCTTTGCAGTTTTCTTCATCGGACATCTGTTGCTTTATGGCGCTGAGGGCTGCTCCAAATGGGACTAAAAGCGCCACCTAGCGGACAGAAAGGGACATACTTGACCCTTTGAAGGAGGCAGATAAGTCCTCATATCAAAAATATAAGCAATTTGCTCTCGGACTGATGGCTCAGTTAGTGGCCATAAATTGAGTTGTATTGGGATGATTTGTATTGGGATGATTTGAATTGGGATGATTTGTATTGGGATGATTTGTATTGGGATGATTTGTATTGGGATGATTTGTATTGGGATTATTTGTATTGGGATGATTTGTATTGGGATGATTTGTATTGGGATGATTTGTATTGGGATGATTTGTATTGGGATGATTTGTATTGGGATGATTTGTATTGAGATGATTTGTATTGGGATGATTTGTATTGGGATGATTTGTATTGGGATGATTTGTATTGGGATGATTTGTATTGCTCTATTGGGGAACACTCTCACTATTCGGATGATGCTAGTTGACAGAATTAAGTCACTTTCTGCCAATCAGAAACTTCAAAAGATCTACTTGGTGTCACCCACTGCCCGAGTACTGTGAGTGTCAGAGTATTGGAATTTTCTTTCCAGCGAATTTTATTTCACAATAATGTGTAACTGGAGCTTTTTTCAAATGTGTAAATAAATTATTCGATTAAATTTTAATCGTTTTATTTCAAAAATTAAAAAGTCCATCGATTTTTGTCCGACAGAAATCATGATTTTATTTTACCGTAATGGACAATAATAATCGACAATGAGGTTTTTTTTAACTTTAAACATTCAGTTCAAATTACCTCTTGATAAATGGATTCTGCGTTGAGTTTGAATCTTTTCAATATAAATGGATTATCTAGCGATTATTTCTCTTCACCTGGGTACGTACCTACCTCCTCCCTCTCTGTTTGTAGAGACTAAGTTGTGTGTGTACAGGTTGGAAGGTTATTTCCCTTCTCTCGCACAAACAATGTCTGGAAATGGAGAAAAAGAGAGTAACTACTTTTGTTTTGATATTCATTAGAAATGAGTGGAATAATAGAAAAATGAATATGGGTGATATGGTAGATTTAAAACAGTTAATATTGTGGATGAAACATGTGTATTTTAATGGAATGCATGTTTCAAAAATAATAATTACTGAAAATTACGCATTAACAATTTTTGCTTTCGATGTTCGATTGCAATAGTTTTCATTTCGAGTTTTCGGATGGTTCCAGATCTTTGATTAAATGTATGTATAGAGAAAAAGATATATGCATGGTATAATTTAACTTTTATTTACATTAATGGTAAATAATACATATGTTTTTCTGTTACGATCGAAGATGTGGATTTTGGAACCGTCCGATAATTCGGAACCTCCTGATTCAATGCTGGCTAGATGAACAGCTCACCATTAACTACTACATAAGGTAAGTTCTTACTTATCGGTCAGTTCCCCATCTTCGAACACGTAAGAAAAAACGATATAATAATAATGTTTAAATTAAAAATTAAATAATTATTATTATATTGTTTTTTTCTTACGTGTCCGAAAATGGGAAACTGACCGATAATTAAGAACTTACACTACTCCTTACAAAAATAAGTTTTCTTAATTAACCTCGTATTAAATAAACAATACACGGTCGTCTATTCCGTAATAACGAAACACCCACAAAATTCTAAGCGTTAAAATACAGGTTAATTATTTTAGCTACAAATTGAGATTCACTTTTGATTTTCTCGTCAAAAGTTCTCTGTGGTGCTTTTTATTTATTCTTCAGTTTATTTTGAAGATAAGAAATACGCTCTGCATTGTTCAAACATTGTTAGCTCTCTTTTATTTAGGCTTTTTAGAGTCTTCGGTGTAGCCTCAGAATATTGCAATCTTTTCATCAGTTGTTATGTGTTTAATTTAATGAACATAGACAATTAGGATGTTATTTTGCTTACCATTCATGATGATGATGAAAAAATAAATGAAATTATATTTTCATTATTTTGTACCCCAAGTTCCCTTATCCCAATTATATATATTTTCAAATAATGGTCGTCCTTCTTTCTTGGCTTAGTCTACTCCATTCGTATATAGAACCATTTTTTGAATCATCAACTAAAATAACGGTTGAAAATGACTATGAATAAATAATTAGCGAATGCAATGAAACTGTGATAAAAAAATCGGTGTGGCGGAAACAACTTAACTGAAAACGACCAACAAATTAACAAAGTTACTCCTAAAACTGTTTCTATACCAGAAAAAATAAAAGCAAGACATGGCTCACACTTATTCAATTGTCATAAGTCTGAGACGCAATCCCTGCTGATGATACTAACTTATTAAATTATTATTAATAAATCATTTTTTATATGATTGGAAATGTGAGCCCCTTCGATAACTCAGGATTAACGTAGTTAAGGGATACACACTCTATTTCCTCATTAAAAGCTTCTTCACAATTGCCAGGGATCCGTCCGGGTCGTGTCCGGTCCGTCTCCTCTCAGTGCTTCACTGTCAGTGAAAAAATATTTCGTTACTTTAATTTCAACGGTCATATTCAAACAGTACCGGCTCCTCTCAGTAATGAAAAAATCACTGACCTGAGACGTCCCACATGGACCACTGACAGGTGTGAAGGAGGAAACCTTTAACGTGTTGATAAAACAAAACAATAAATTTAATAAGAAGCTGTCGAGGAAACGATGCAAAAATGAGCCCCATGACGTGACTCTAATTTGGGATTGGGACCGAAAAAAATTGTAAAACATTCTAAAACCGTTAGTTTTCTTTTCATAAATAACTACTGAGGCTTAACATCAAAATCAAAAAGAATTCATTGAATCTTTCTAATTATTTGAATGAAAAATTAAAATTGGTTTTGGGTTTGATAAAATGGACCAGATTAAAATATACACTGGACGATTAATCTGATTAAGGAATAAATAGGGGATTAAGGGCAGAGATTTATAAAATTACATTTCAATATTAATGAACACAATGAAATGAAAATAATACTATATATCGCTATTCTAAAACATACATAACGCTTTTCTCTCTGTATTCGGTCAGATATCAAATACTGTAACATGATTATATCCTTTCGATCTCTAGTGGTAAGAAATCTGATTATCTCTATCGAATGAAATGGCAGAATCTTTGGCTTTCGAAGGAAGGTTTCCATCCGGCCGATGCATCGCCCTGAATATTTACCTCATCAATGAACTCTTTAGGTATTCCATCAGAGTCTGATCTTGTGGCAGTGTTTGAGCCAAAGAAATTCAGAGCATCAATCTCACAATGTGAGTCCTAACAAGTTTAGCTGCTGAGGAATCTGCTCACAGAATAAAATATTGAAGGAGTAACATTTATATTGGAGATTGAATTACCAAGTGAATATATTGCGGTAGAGAGTTTTTTTTATATATGAAGTGGATGATATGTATTGATTGACTATAAAAATAGAACATTAAAGACTGCTTCACTCATGTCATTGATCTGTCCCGGACGTTTCCGGTATGTGATTTTTTATCACTGAGAGGAGCCGGTACTGTGTGAATATGTCCGTTGACATTAAAGTAACGATATATTTTTTCACGGACACTGAATCACTGAGAGGAGACGGACCGGTGACGTCTCGGATGGATTCCTGACTTGTGTGAAGAAGCCTTTATAAGTGATTTTTCTTTGGTACCCATGTACCTTCACGTATAAATGGGAACCAATTAATATAAAAGTGAAATATTGTAAATTCAAAGCGTAATGTCGAACCAAAGTTGTTGGTAAATAGTTTGTGTTTACGAATACATTATGATCTCATGCTGAATTATTAATAAGGAGAGTTCATCAAAATCAACCGAGAAACTCTTGTTTTCCTCTCCTTATTGGATAAAATTTTGGTCAAAACAACTCTTCGGGCCGAAGCGTAATTGATGGGAAAAATCGACACAGGAGCATCGGCTTGTTTTGCTCTCCAACTTTGCGGATGGAATGAACTTTCAAAAACTAATTTTCATTGGCGTATAAATTATATTAGTGATAATAAAAAAGAGATCAGAAACATGTAGAAGGGTTCATTTTACTGATACATATAATAAATATAACATTATGCAAATATTATGATATTTTTAACTACCTGTTCAATTGTTGCCGATTTTATAAGAGGTATTTCATTAGGTGGCAATTCTCAATAAAGGTAATTTTATAGCTGTTATAGGAATAGAGTTTGTCTTGATATTGCTGATTAAGAGAATTGAGGCTATATAGCATTTAAATTAGATTTGTCAACCGATAGAATCCCTCCCAATCAAAACTGTGAGTCTGTCACTCCAGAAATGACAACAAAACTCGACTAAACATCAATAAAAGAGACAGCGAATTATCGGCTGGTGTAACTTTCTCTGCCAATCAACACTGCAAATACAATATCTGTAGACAGAGGTAGTAGCTCTAGAACTGCAAATACAATATCTGTAGACAGAGGTAGTAGCTCTAGAACTGCAAATACAATATCTGTAGACAGAGGTAGTAACTCTAGAACTGCAAATACAATATTTGTAGACAGAGGTAGTAGCTCTAGAACTGCAAATACAATATCTGTAGACAGAGGTAGTAACTCTAGAACTGTAATAACAAAATATGTAGACAGAGGTAGTAGCTCTAGAACTGCAAATACAATATCTGTAGACAGAGGTAGTAGCTCTAGAACTGCAAATACAATATCTGTAGACAGAGGTAGTAGCTCTAGAACTGCAAATACAATATCTGTAGACAGAGGTAGTAGCTCTAGAACTGCAAATACAATATCTGTAGACAGAGGTAGTAGCTCTAGAACGGCAGTGGCTTATACATCGGATTATAAGATACTGCTATCATTATATTACATATTTTATACTGAATTGTCACAACATTTTTTAATGCAACTCAGAATATACCATCAAAAGACCTTTTTCTACACCATAGAGGGATGATGAGAATGGATTATTGAACTGTAATGAAGATATATTACCGAACTACCACCCACATTATTTGATTTTTTTCCTTCATTATGAATCTGAGCCACCAGATACATACAATGTCATATATTCTGTGGTTTTATATTAGCCTTTCGATTTATTCGAAATATGACAAACTGCATTTTTTACAAGTGCAACTAATTCAACTATTTGTGTATGTACTTTATAATACACCAATATTCAATTAGAATTAACTACGTGAATAGAGTTTAAATTATCTAGTTCCAATTCGTTTTAATTGAACATTAAGTTTTCTTGAAATTTTAGAAAATAGCTTACCTTCATGTTAGATATGTTGATAATAATAATTATTTATAAAACTCATGTAGATATCCACTAATTTCATGCAATTTATCATTTCTTCATTGTTCTGAATAATATATTGATTTCCTGATCTCCATGAGATTATATTCGAAATGTGTCTATTTCAGGTACAAGAAGAAACTGACCAACAAATTGGATTGGTTGTCGGCACTGAGTGTGTTTGTACTGCAGGCCTCTCAATGTTTGGTTTGGACTCACTATAAACATGGCAGCACTCTCCTTCTTATTTCTCACATAATCTACTTCAGACTCCAGGAGAGTCACGAGGTGTACCATTATTGCAAACAACTAAAATTGCAATCTGAATGTATCAAGAAAATCAGTAAATAACGTATATTTTGATTCTAGGTAAATTCTGATCTAGGTTGATTGAGTTCTTTTGGCCCATCTTAGAATATAGCAAAACCCAATTTGACCTTCTATGGCTCTCCCTAATCTTCTCTCTCGGTTGAAGACATATTGATTTTCAGTATCTACGAATATACGGTTCAAACGTTCGGAATGTCGTGGACATCAAAGTTGTTGACGAAGCTCTGTAGAATATCTTAATGTGTGAGCCATTAGTCGGCTAATTAAACACTTAATCGGGACTAATAGACTTAATTTCCAAAAGGAATTTAACAGTAAATGTATCGCAGCGACTGGAATTAATGTTTATAACCTAAATTTCAACACATCTTCTATAGGATATATTAGGCACTATACGCATTCTTTTCCATCCAAAAAGACTGCAAATATTTAACTTGATGTTTGTTACATGCAGTTATATTTGGAATCTGATAAATGCTTTGTGAATGATTCTATAATTGGTCTAGTTCAGTAGTCGAGAGCTTAGCGAATTGGATATTAATAATTCACTCCATCTTGTGTGCTATCAAGTGTGCCGATCTGGTTCTCTAATCTAAATTAATGAATTCCCTGAGATGTTCACTTGATAGACTGACCATTGATTGAGAGGTTACATCTTGGGAGAAATCTACTGGACTTCAGGGTGAAGCAATCACAACCTCAAAGAAAGTGGCAGTTGCTCTGCACATATTCTCACATTCAAGGATTCTACCCTTACAAATAAAGACATTAGCATAGATTCAATTACCGTCTGTTGGTTACAATTGCTGACGATTGGGTGGAACTGTGATTTGAATTACCTATCACAGTCTCAGAAAGGGGCACAGTTATTTTTGTGCATAGCGAGATTCAAGGAATAAAATACAATATTGAAATTACTTTGCTAAACCTCACAGATTTGAGAGGAAATTCCATGTGAAAGAAGAAATCGAGTGGGGATAAGGGATTTTAAATGTCTTTAGAGTCCAGTTTTCCAGACGGGGGAATACATGACATCTCAAGCCGTTATATAGCGGCCCACTTCTTGAAGACGTAGAATGTATAAGATGTCTTAACACGAAATGACAGCACGCGTTTTGAAAACAGGGAGAATTAAACGTCATGCCGGTTGCTGACGTCTTTGAGACGGAGAATATAAGACGTATTGATAGCCCACGTCTTCAATATAGGGGGATGTGTGTGATGTCTTGAGACGTTTTACCAGCGCACGTCTTTAAAACAGGAATGCTCCTTCATTAGTTCAATTAAGAAGGGATATCCATCGCTTCCTTAGAATATTATAGAGGGTTAGACGTATTGAAGACGTGTGATCTCTCCTATCCTATATTTAGCCTGCGTATAAATCCCACTATGTAGTGAAGGAGAATTGGAAGTGTTAAGACTTGAGATAAACTAATTCTTATTTACTGTGTTAGCATCATTCTGCATATTTATGAATCTCAATATGAAACCAATTAAAATTTATATTTATTTAGTTGACGATCTTCATATCGAGTGTCATGTTTCTTCCTGAGATTTTTATGTATCTTCTTTGGAACTGTTTTCTATGTGTCACTATTTTAAAATTGCTAAGATACATACGGGGAATATTCAATTTGAATATTTTCTGTTTGCTATATATACATATTTATTTCACTAACATTTAGAGTTAAACTGTTAAAACTAAGGAATTAAAGTATGTTCATTATAGAAAAATCAATCTCACATTTTTTACTACAATGCCCATTGAAAAGCAAGATGCCGATAGAATAATATGGGAATTTATCAATAGTAGTAATAAATAGGTTTGTGACCACACCCTGTAGACATCAATAGTGATTACTGGCATCATTTGGGAGTATTATAAGGTACCGGATATAGCCTACAGAACACTGGGGTATAGCCTACAGAACACTGGGATATAGCCTACAGAACACTGGGATATAGCCTACAGAACACTGGGATATAGCCTACAGAACACTGGGATATAGCCTACAGAACACTGGGATATAGCCTACAGAACACTGGGATATAGCCTACAGAACACTGGGATATAGCCTACAGAACACTGGGATATAGCCTACAGAACACTGGCATATAGCCTACAGAACACTGGGATATAGCCTACAGAACACTGGCATATAGCCTACAGAACACTGGGATATAGCAGAATTTATAATTTTTTTTCTGTAAATAATTACAGAAAAGTGTTGACTCTTGAAATATTATATGGATAAATAAAAAAACTCGATCTCCTAGATTTCTTCATTTTTCCTTTAAATTTACCTAATTTATGCGTGCTAGACTGTCAATTTAAAGTTAACAGAGAGAGAGAGAGAGAGAGAGAGGAATGTTTATCCAGTCTCAGCAGTAGGAATTGACTTAGCAATTGTTTGGAATTAACTTCCACTTTATTCTGTGTTTGATTACCTTTATTGACTTGTACTCTGATCTCTTTTAATTGCGACTCTTTTGTTTATTTTACAACTTTTAAATAATTCAAGTGATGATATGAAATAAAGTTTCCGCATTTTACATTGTAACTGTTCATATTTGTTTAATTTACGAAGCTAAAATAGTGATATAAATTGAAAAATTAATTTTTTCTACAATTCAATGATACTACATATTAATTAATATTTTACATAGGGTTAGTTCCGAGTAATCAGACGTTTCAAATTTTCAATCATAGAAAAATTTATAATAATTATGATATATCTCGTTCTTTCAATTTATATCTACCATACCTGCAAATATGAGGGAAAATTGGAAACCAATTGTAATAAATATTATATAATAACATAAACGGAATTCATAGGAAAATAAGATTTATCTTATCGAATAATTATTAAAAAAGCCCTTAATTCGAAATCATTCCAACTGAATAGGTTTACTTGTTTAAGTTTATCTCAAAGTTCCTTTGTAGCCACATGGTTGTGATGATGACATGAAGGATGCGATTGTCCTTCAAGAGCTCACCAGTGACAGTTAGAGTGAAGGGTTTCATCTCCTAATTATGAAGAGTTCTTCAGAGTAAATATTTTTCACTTCAAGTGGACTCTTCAGATGTGTACAACAGTAAGAGTGAACAGTTATTGATTGTCTGATTGATGCGAGTCCTACTCATGTTGATATAACATTTTAAACTCGCATACTAAACACTCTTCACATTTTTTAACAATATACTTCATTTTATTTTCAAGAATGTAGATCAAAGCTTCCAAATGATCTTTTTCATGTTCATCATGAAGTATCATGAACAAGTGATTGAAATCCAGTTTTCAAAGATCAAGTTTTATAGATGGATATTGTATGTGAACTAGAGGCGATGATTTCATGCCAGTTTAGGCACAATTTTAAAATGGGAAATGGTTGTAGAAACTCAGTGATTGTTTTCTGATAAATTGTACTGTGTCAAAGAGATCAACTCTCGCCATTTTTTAATTAGATATTATGTCCTTAACTGTCTTTTTGTCGATAGGAAAGGATAATTAAAAGCACTCATAGTTTTGCAACCAGTCGATTTATTAAAAAAAATCATTAATGTTCCAGTAACAAAAGTTAGGCAGTTACACTAGATCACAGAGAGAAAAATAAAATAGTCAAACAATCTTATTGGCTAAAATGTAAATGAGAAGATTGCAAAATTGACAAAAAATAAATCATTTCGATGCCTATTCTAAATGCTTAGGGAAAAGTTAGTAAATATATTACTCCTCTGGACTTCACAATTCCTGTTAAACCATGTGCATATATGGACATTTAATCATCATTTTATTGAATTTCTTTTAATTACAATAGAAATACATCTCCAAATAAGTTCAATCATAACTTTTCCATTCGTTCCGTTAAATTTAATTGATTTTATTTACCTACAAATGTTTGACTGCGAAACACAGACTAAAACACATTTCTTAGTTTCTAATGTATATATTTTAAAGTAAAATCCCTAGCAAATATATTCATGGCTGTGAAATTATGTGGCTTCGTTAGTGTCATCATTATATGCAAGTCCACAAAACTCCTAAGGATGAAAACACACCCATTAGGCACTAATATAGTCATACTTCACATTGTTTACAAGAGCGTGTTTCGAAACTGAGATGCGTAACTTCATTACCCCGTTTGCGGCTGTTTAGTGCCCTTTAATGTTCTCCTACAGAATGCATGTTCTTTAATGTTGTCCTACAGTCACGCCAAGGACTCGAGACACTGAAACAGTTTGAGGCAAAGTATTATATTGTTTGTGTGTGTTCTCTTGTAAAAGCTCAATACTTTTCGTATATAACATTTATACAGTATTGATCTATACTATTTTTAATATATTCATGCGCAGGAATTGCTTGAATATATATTCATCATAATGTATTAGTTATGATATATATCATTCTATGAGTACTAAATATGTTTACTGTTCATTCAAAACAGTTCCTGAAACAAAACATCGATTCCAAGATTTCGTTCAGAAAGTTTTTACATTTCTGACCCTAGTTCTCCTCTTTGTGACCTTAGTTCCCCTATATCTGACCACTGGTCTTCTATTTGTGACCCTAGATCTCCTATTTGCGACCCTAGTTCTCCTATATCTGACCACAGCTCTCCTATTTTCAAGCAAAGGCGGCTGTTGATCTCATTGGAAGGCAGAGCTTCTCAGTTCTACATTAAAGGGCAGTAATTCATGACCAAACGACGTGTTACGGACCTGATATACAGGCGTAACTACTAAGCTATGAACAGGACAATGCACCATCAACGAGCGCACCATAAACAAAAGAGCATCAATCATCTATTTATCTATACTCACATGACCAATCTTTAGATGAAAAATATCGAAAATATACTATTTTACACGCAGTAATTTGTAATTTCAAGGAAAGGTTTTCAACTGAATTAGAGTCAGCTAAGTTACATAATGAAAAGAGCATTATAAAAATAAAAATAGTTATATAATCGAAATATATAAGAATAGTACGTAATAACTTTTTCAATGTTATTTCTTCACTTGAAATGTTTAACTGGCACTCAAAATATTTGCTTTTTTTTTCCTGATTTGGTTCTTTATTACCTTTGCAGAATGCGGCAAGGTCATATTTTAGCCGTCCTTTATTTATTTATTTATCATCTTGTTATTCGCTTAACTGAAAAAGTGTTCAACCAAAATACCTGAAATTTGGTGAAATGATTGGTCAATTTCCAGTGACCTGCTGGTAGAAGTTTGGGAGCGACCCAGTCAAAGGTCAAGGTCATGGTCGTTAATAACTCAAAAAGTATTCAACCAAATTGTATGAAATTTGATAATACAATTGGTTAATGTCCAGGAAACATCTGGTAGAATTATTAAATTTTGGGAGAGAACGAGTCAAAGTATCGGCGAAGGTATGCGCTCTACCGAGTGCACGTAATCTAGTTTTAACTGTTTTACTTCACATTGTGAGTGTTTGTGTTAGTCTTGGTCCATAGCCTACTGTCAGTATTTGGAATGTTTTTGTCCACTCACGCATAGTTAAGAGAAAGAAAAGCGTGTTTGTGCCAGCAGAGGAAAATCCTTTGAATAGCAAATGAGATAGCAGTCCTAATTAGCCTTTGCATTATGCTGTAACTTTGAGGCAGCTTAGATAGCTAGGCGACGACCAACACCAACCACCGAGACTTATTTGTCAGATCAAAAAGAAACCTACGATGGAATTCAAATACATTCCATCAGTGGAGAAGGGAATACGAAATACAGCATAACAAAACTGATTAAATTCCTTTTTCACGTCCCTACTTCTTTTAGCGACGTGAATTAATAACCAATCCAAATACCCCCTTCCCCAGTTCACATACCTAAATATAATTAGGACGTGAACTAGGAGGAGGTAAACGTCCTATTTTATTGGTAATTATTTTATTTTATTTATATATTAACAAAATAAAAAACATTGTAGTAATTTGCTAAGTTTCAATTTAAAATATCCTCTTCTGGTATTATTTGTGTATGTATAGTCAAGATACCAGATTTTCTGTCAATTCAAATTTGTTAGTGTAATATATTTGAATCAAATAAAAGGTAATTTAATTTTAGAAAACTTTATTTAAAAATACCCCCTTCTTAGTTCAGGTCCCCCTTTCAATTAGGGACATGAACTAGGATGGTTTTTTTGAATCGGCTCCTAGTTCAAGACCCTAAATAAAATAGGGACTCGAACTAGGAATTTACCCGAAACTGAATATATAGCATAGGTGCTTAGTTGTGAGATAAAAAGAATTATCTTCGTTTGAGTCCTTGGAAATTGAAGTGAATGAAATCTAAGAAATTTGAAAAGATTACAAGAAATAGCTATAAGTTGGAGTCAATTAAAATCTATCTAGTTTGGTGATATTTACGATTTGCTTCTTTATTTTGGCAAAAAATGCCATGCTAACTTATTCTAATAGAGCAGCTTGAAATATTTAGCTGTAGAAAAAATATAATTATAAATGGATCAAGCTTGTATATTTCGATTAATAAATATAGGTATAAATATAATCTCCTCTTAAGCTTATCGTTCCCTAATTTTCTATACGATTAAATACGACCATTTCCAAATTCACATCCACGTAGGTACAAAGTTTGAATATTTTTCCCCTTAACGATTGCGCCAATCTTTGAATGAAGTCAGAGTTGTGGAATTTTCTCATCTTCAATTTGTGTCAAACAACAGCCATCCTGAGACTAATTTTCCAGCTGTGAGCACTTGACAACTAAGTTGCTTAATGAGACAACTATTGACTATCGATTAGACTTCAGGGAAATGATTTCACTCAAATTGAGAGTATTGAGAGGAAGCTCGTAGAGGTGTATGAATATAATCCTGTATAGAGAATTGCAGGCATTTTTCTATTCTTCATAGGGTAGATACACATTACCCGATACCTACGTATGACTCAGTAGCCGATATTACACAGTGGTCGATGTGATACAATAGCCGATGTGATACAATAGAGGATATGATACAATATCCGATATGACACAGCAATCGATCAGTGAGCCCAAAAAGGAAATGTGTCTTCAATTTAAAATATAAAAATATAGTAAACGGCGGATAATTTAAGCCGGGTTTCCACTGAGGCAGCACAGGCAACATGTAGCATGCGACTTAACTGTCATTCAACAAGAATGTAGCATGCGACTTTCAACAAAGTGACACGAAGAATGCAGCAAGACAACATCTTCGTTGCTTGTAGCATGCTGCATGCTCTGTTGCCTGTTGCTTGCTGCAAGACTATTTCAACCAGTTCTACAAAAACAAAACCAATTTCCAAACATTGAGCGCGAATGCGATCAACTGAAACATGGAATAGAAGGTTCAGAAAAATACTCATAGAGAAAGTATTCATAGTGAAATATTATCGGATGAAAAAGATTTGCATAAAGCCTTTTTATTTTGTTTGATATTTAATATTATAATTTAAATATTATATTAACAATATATATTCTTCGCATAATGAATATCACATATTTTTCTTTATATAATGATATGAATATATAAAAAATAAAGATTTAATTAAATTATTTATTTCATTAAATAAATAAAATAATTCTGTGTTATTCATACTCCATACTGTGACTATGAATAATCTCTAACGTTTTTATATTCGCAAATACTGTAGTATGTCATTGACCATTTTCTAATCCAAATTTTTAAACAAGGAAAATGCAACATTGTTTGGCGTAACTAATGAATTATTTTGTCATCAATACTATAAAAATTCTTTTCGTTGCCGGTAACAAAAATTCTTCCCACCAGTGATGGGAAGTCGTTCAACGCTAGGCAACAAGATAAATCTTCCCTCTTGTGGCAGGCAACAGGCCAACGTGTAACCATGTGTAGCATGCTACGCAGCCGCATGCTACACGTTGCCTTATGTTGACCTGGTTGAAATACATTTTGCCCGTGAGGCAATGTAGCATGTTGCGTGTTGCCAAAATGTTGCCTCAGTGGAAACCCGGCTTCAGGTTTTTCTATCACGCGAATAATGTTTTAAAGGATAGTGTTTTTAAAGTTAACTCTTCTCTGATTGGTCGGCACGGAGGAGGAACCAACAGGAGGCGGAGCATATCATATTTGACAATAATAGACCATGATATATCATGATAATAGACGATGAATGTTCCAACTGGGTTGTAACAACTAAAAGCGTTAGACAGTGATAAATCATCACTTTATTTCATTCCATTTTATATAGATAGAAAAAAAAATATGAAAAAGAAAAAAATCCTGATGAGATTTCTCTCTTTTTCTTTCTTCCATTCCGCAAATTTGCGACAAGTTTGACGAGTGCGTAATTCGGCGTCTGTCGTAGAGGAGGATTTGCAAGTTAATTTGCCAGACTTTGTTGCTCTTCAGCTGCCGTGGAATAAGAAAAAGAAGGAAATTTTTCTAAATAATTGAGCTACTCAGAAACGCAGATATTATTACATTAAATAATAAGGGAATTCAATAGCATATGAATTAAATTAAATTTTTAAATAATAAATAAACTTAGATAAATGATACTTTTTAAAATAAATTTCAATTTCACCTCAGTCAAAAAAGAAAACTGATTAAGTAATGTTCAAATTTTCGTAAGTAAGGTTCATGTTAGACTTGATACGAAACCATGAAATAATAGAAACTGAATCATTAAAATGATTTTCAAACCTTATTATTTATCAATAGCATAATATTATAAATAAATTAAACTTTATGAACAAGTTATTCTATTACACTAAAGAGAAGTAACTACAAGTAATGCATATCGTAATCGTGACATCTGAGGTTGGCTTTTATTCAATACCTATATTATTTAGAGAGAAAAGATACCAAAGAAACACTCTCTCATGGATATCTTATTCTCCATTTCCATACTAATACGTAAATAAATGTCTTTATTTTTTGTTCCTAGTACATATGTAAGTACAATAATAAATAGTTTTTATAGTTAACAGCGATAAAAAGTAAATATTACTGCCAATAGAGCCATTTTGAAATATGTGTCGAATTTTGAAATATTATGAAAATTGACTATTGTGATCCAACTTATTTATCCAAATAATTTTTAGAACATTTGTAATTAATTAATAAATAAATATAACAAATTGCTTGATATGGGCACTTCCACATCTTCCATCCTATAAGAAAAAAATACGTATTTTTAAAAATTATTTAAATGGTTTCTATGATACCTAAAGTTATGGAAACCAATAATTAACATAAGTTAAAATGGTACATTATATAGTTTTTTCTTATATGATCGAACATGTAAAACTGTCCAATAATTCGTAATTTACTCTAAACCTCCTCTTCTACATTCTTGATGGATGTTCTCCAATTTGGTAACATTCGATAATTTCGACAGCAGACAATCTAAATAAATAAGATGTGACTGGAGAATTTCTTCTGATTGTGGACATTGTTCGAGTCTCTGTTTGTTCGATATTGTTCGAGTCTTTGTTTGTTCGATATTGCTGTCGTAGCACAAATTCTGACGCCTAAAAATTATTATGGTGGCATGAAAATTAAACGTGAGGCAAGAATGTTTTTTTCAAATACAACAAATTGGTTTGATGAATAAGTGTTAATAACACGAACAAATTATTATATTTTTAATAATCACTCGTAATACAATATATGAAATACATTGCTATTTATAAGTTTCCTTATCAAGTTAATAACGTAATGTTGGTAATAAATATCAACTTCTGAGATCTTAAAAGGCTTTTCTCTAAAGTCGTTAAAAGTAAATCATCTCAGCCACCAAAACTTTGATAAACACACCAATTGGAGCTATGAACTAAGAGTTCCGACTTACAGGAACACACAGGAGTTTTATTTATTGTAATACATTTCGAGGGGCTTCGGTAAATAAAATCAGAATCAGAAATAACTTTACGTATATTAGGAAAATCTTTCGGTTGAGTGATTTGAAGAATTCAAATTATAAAAATGGAGCTAATCAAGAATTTGAGGTCTTGAATTATCAGCGGGTTTTAGTCAGAAAAATCAGAGATGGTTTCACGGGAAATGAGTGATGTATCAACAAAAAAAAACTTAAATTAATAATTTGTAAAGTTCATACCCTGCATTCACCACATTATTAGTTTATCACAATATTTCAAATCAGTAGGGATGTGACCATCATAGTTTATAAGCAATAAATTATTCAATATAGCGTGCATATAATATGCTCAGTTAGTTCATGGTTGATTTCTGCAAAAAACCATGATATTTAAAATACAGCTAGTAAGTTCTTTGCTTTAGACATGTAAATTTTAAGGCAGAAATAAATGAATGTCAGTTTGTTTTGAAGAAAATGGTATTGGGAGCGACTGTGTTATGCCCCGTACACTCTAGGCACTAAAAAATGCATAATTCCGCAACACTAAAAACTTGCTGATTTAGTGCTTACTCGAGCAGTTTTATGTGTCCAAGAGAGTTTTGAGAACGGCCATTCTTTTGCGGCTGCTGCTGCAACTTTCTGTAAAAATCTAACAGCTCATTGAGTTTCACCACGATTTTCCTTGCCTTTGGCTAAAAAAAAAAACAGGTGGAATTAAAAGCTCACAAAAATATTGAAATCAATTATTAATGAATTTAAATAGTGAAAATAAAGAGGTAATAAATAGGGTTGTGACATCAATCATCATTAGGGTTGTGACTTTGCATATCTTGCATATTGGTGAAATAATGCATATGCATATAAAAAACACATATGCAAATCTTGAAATGGATATGCAAATAGAAAATGCATATGCAAATAAAAAATGGATATGCAAATTAGATGCACATTAGAAAAAATTATATGCAAATAGAAAATGATTAGTGAAATAAGTTGATTTTTGATATTCAAATGATAAACTTTTACATATATAAATGAATAGTATCAGACGAGTGAAAAAGAGCTAGTTTTTTATTCTACTTAAGAAATTTAAATATTATAGGCTAGGTTATAACGATCGAGATGGGGAATTTGGTTGAACACTGGTTCAGTTATGCGAATAACAGGATGATAAACAAATGCCGAATAAAAAAATATAACCTTCTACAAATTTGCGGAGGTAATAATAAAATTTAATTAACTTATCGACTGATCTTCCTATTTTCTAAACTAGTGTTACTGTTTATATTCATTTATATATTATATGTACAGGTAAAGCTCGTACAACGGACAGTATACATTTAAAGCCCCACCCCCCTCCCAACAAAGGACAAAAATTATTAGTTTAATTGGCGATTTCAACTTTAAGTTTTCTGTAACAGCATTTCAAAGAAACTCTAATTAGGGTAAACAATCTCAGATTATTATTGAATAAATTTTTTAATGAAAATCTTATTATATTTATATAACTTACTCATATAATTGTACGTAGGTACGAAGTAATAAGGTAAGTAAAATGAAAGAAAAATATTAGTAACTAAACCAAGTGAAAATATAGGGTAGTTACACCTCCTTTTAATTTTATAGAGCTTCTCTAATCAAAGAAAATGTGTAGGAAATGGGTAACAAAATCAAAATACTGAAAATCTTAAAAACAATACATTAAGTGTTTATTGTAAATTGTAATACCTTGAATATAATAAATGTACGACTAGATAATTGGTAGACGAATAGAATATTGATTAAACTATATAATTTAAAGAGGTTGTTTTACGAGTTGCATGGCCAGAAGAACGGATAATTTTTGTATTTTTAGGGGGTGTCCGTTTAAAGATCGTCCGCTGTACGAGCTTCAATTACCTGTATACTAGATTCTTCATATTCAAAACTTGATAAATGTACTTGAAAACAGCTTTGTAAGAAGAGTTTCAATATATTGAAATTATCTTCAATTAAAAGATATTAATTAACATACTTTATTCTACCACTTAGTTTTTAAATATTTTTTACATTTAAAAAAAATATATTTAAAATATATTAGTTTCTTAGTAACAGCCTATTTCGAGAAATCCATATTTGTAATGTTTTTTTAATTAAAATTATTTGCTGCATATATTTTGTATATGCGTTTTATAAAATGCATATGCGTTTTATAGAATGCATATGCACTTTATGAAAATGCATATTTCAAGCGAATATGCACTAAATATTTAAGTGCATACACTGCATAATATGCAGTGCATATTGTCTCAACTCTAATCATCATGCACTAAAAGACACGCCATAAAAGCAGTGCACTTATGCTCTTAAAAGCATGACGTATGCTCTGAAAATCATGCACGTATGCCTTGAAAGCATGCACTCAAGCTCTGAAACATGCTATTAAAGCTTTATTGCATGCATTTTGTATTTACATTTAGGTTAGTTAGTCCTCTTTTTTCGCCATTTTCTTTGCATGTACTTTTAAAAAAGTGTAGGTACATTGTTTGGTAGGACTATATAAAAATATTCAGATATTAAATATCTAAATTGTCTTCCGTTATGGAATATTTATAGGTATAGAAGTTTTGGAGTGGAAAACGTTATATTAAATAAAACTATTATTCAGTTTATTTACTTTTAGAAATTTCTCATAAACAAAGGCAAACTTTCAATTTGTATTACCTTAGTAAAGTACGTATACTGAGTAACGAATATTAAATTAATTTAAATAGTACCGTAAACATGCAGATGAAAACCAAGTAAAACTCAAATAACAATAACATAACAGCAAAAAACAAATGACTTATATCTCAGTAGCGTAGCATTTTATGACTAGACAAAGAAGTCTACTGCATCTGGCATGCATGCACCATGCGTTTAATGCCACGTGACAACCCTAGTAATAAATAAATAATAGTTTTGCTGCATCAATTTAACGAAAACAAGGCAGGATCCCTCAAATTGGGCAACTACTTATGCATTTAATATTCTTTCTAACTACCTCTAATTCTCACACTTTTAACAAATCAGTTTTCTATTGTAAACCATTTTTTAAGTTTAAAAGTGCAGCATCCCTTCATGCCTAGTGTATACACATCGCGCACTTTTCAATGCCCAGCCATGTGGCTGATGTCCCGCAGCTAGTAATTGTTCGTGCCCATAGAGGGCACTGGCTTACTACAATCCCATGAAGAAAATTGACCCAAACAGTGACTATGCATCGAATATTTATCTAACCGCCTTCATTGCTGTGAAGTTCATTTAAATTAGTTTTGAAATATTTATTTGAGTTTCGAGAGGGTGTGTGGATAGGAGTGACAAATTTAAAATATTTCATTTGAAATTCGAGCAGATGTCTTGTGGAATATAAAATTATTTTCATTTTATCATTTATTTTGAAACCTAGGATAAAGACCCATTTATTTTATTGAAAAAATGTTAGTTAATCGAGTCTTGTTCGGAAACGAGTAGTTTTCAGATCAGATAAAAATTAAGATACTGCCACAAATTATTACTTTAGGGTTGTGACAAAATGCACTTAAAATCATGGATTTTAAGAATATCTTAGAAGTGAAATTGTATCGAATACTGTATACCGCTGATTTAGAAAGATCCCTTAGTCTTTAATTCAATCAGTCTATAACATTTCCAGGATGATTTTAAACTCTTATTGACAAAACCCTAATTATTAGTCTTCCTTTAATAAGAGACTCACTGACTGACAGGATTATTTTAAAATATATTATTGCCCTAAGGATATAGGATTTAAATTAAAACTAGGGTTTATTTTTATAATTTTTATTTTTCTAGTAAAATTTTATCTTACCATATTACAGAGAAAGCATAGAATTTAAGAATTAAAATTAGATCAGACTATACGTATACAATGTCTAGTTAGACTAAATTGTTTAATAATGGCCTCTACCATAGGAAGATCCGTATCCGTAAGGTCTACCGTATGTGCGGCCATGTCCGTGACCGTATCCACGTCTGATTCTACCATAGCCAGACAATCTGTGTCCACCATAACCATAACGACCATAACCAATTCCTCTTCCATAACGATGGCTGTACAAGCTTGAACCATATCCTCCACCATATCCATAGCCTCCAACTCTACCGTATCCTCCATATCCACCTGCTCTCAAGGGATAGCCGTAAGAACCATGGATACCATGACCATATCCTCCTCCGGGATAGAGACCAGCACCATATCCACCTCCAATACCATAACCAATACCAGCACCATAAGCAGCTCCAATACCAATACCATGTCCAAAACCAGGAGCACCGAATCCACCACTGAAATGGTTTCCTAATCTGGATTCTAGTTTGTCGCTGGCATCTCTAGGGTCAAGTTCGGTATCTTCTTCCTCTGCATGCCTAGCTGATCTTTCCATGTATTCTAATTCTTCTGGATCAACTTCAGGAGCAACATCGTACTCTGGATCGTATTCTTCATCTACCAAGTCCTCATCAATGTAATCTGTGTTCACTGAAGAGACCAATGCCAGGAGACACAGTGCAGCGAAACAGACTTTCCTGAAATTAAATAGAGAATCAATATTTAGCAAGGACAAGTTTTCCAAACTGAACTGGTATTAGAAGCAAATTTATGAATATCAAACAAGAACTCTGCTTTTGCAATTTAAAGGAATTAGTTTAAAAATAATTAATAGATTTTCTACTTTCAATGAATTTCACAAAATGCTTGCTACAATTAAGGAGATAATTTATCAAATTGGCATTTGTATTGATAAAGGAAAGATGTATACTGTAGTGGTTAGATATACAGCACATAAAAACGGCAATACGAAAGTCATAAAAAAGGATCTGACGAGATTCTGCACAATTAGGGTTACAAGAGTAAATACCGGCCTTTCACTTCAAAATTGAGTCCCTATCTCTTTCGGAGTTTATATACTGCTAAACTGAATTTACATTTAAATGTTTAGTATCAATTGTAGCACAATGATTGCTACCAATATTAACTCAACGTGTGTTTGAATTCATTATTTATATTAGATTGTGTTTAGAGACCGAAATTAGCTACACTGCCGTAATTTACCCGTTTTACCCTAGATTAATCTAAAACAGAACAACGAAAATGAAATTGCAAGAACTTTCATGCTATAATAAGTTGATCAAAAGCAGGAAGTTTCTATTAGAAATTAATAAAACATTTGTTTAAAGACTTGAATGCTTGCAAAATATTTTAAAATATTAAGAGTTTATCAGAGTACAGAAGTTACTTGAAATAATAAAGTGCACATTACGCAGAGCCTCTTAGAGACATTCTACATGATACTGAGAGTTGAAAATTTTAATTACGATAATCAACAGAAGAAAATTTAAAATTACCTAAACAGTAGAAATATATATTGAAACTTACCGAATAGCCATTGTTCTATTTATGAAAGTGATAAGCTTTAACTATGGACTAGACAGGACAAGATGATAGTTTAACGCTAGTCGAAACTGTACTGATTATGTCTGCATTTTCTCGCCATGAGTATGATTTATTGTTCCAATAATACGGAATAATATCGAATAATTAGAAAGAATATGATAGAAACTTTTGATGAGATGCTGCATTATTCAAATGGACATCATTTTTAGTATATTATCAATGAGTATAAACATACGTGAATCAAATGCCAAATTAGTAATTAGAATATTTAGCAATGAATACACACACATTCATACCCAAAGAGAAAGTTATGGTGGTGCATATAAAATTTCCTTTAATCTTTTATAATTCAAAATAACTCTCTAACAGTATATTCATCATCTGAATTAAATATTATTTTTATTTGATTTATTGAGTCTGGATGGAGTAGGATTGATACACGCAAATTTTTTGCATCACGAATTCTTTTTCTGGGGGGGGGGGGGGGGGGGGGATTATTTGTGAAGGATAGAAAATTCCACTGATCTTTCCCATTTGACGACCCCCACCAAATTTAATTTAAATTTATTTTTTCGTATTTACCTTTGTCCATAGAATCCGAAAATCATACTTCTGAGATGTACTAATACTTTACTTAAACTTATACTTTTTTGAGATATGAGGGTTTGAAGTTATTTATTCCCTATGTATTACTGCGTGTGCGGAAAATTGTCACTGTGAAAATTGCCACTGGGAAGATTGGCCCCGGGAAAACTGCCACTGTGGGAAAATAGCCTCTGAATGACCTGATTTGAAGTGATAAATGGAAAATATCATGGAAATTGGAAATATTCAGTGGGCCAACGTTGGCCAACATTGTAATGTTTACTGTTATAGTATGTAAAGTACCACAGCCCCCCTGCCAGGTCATTAAACGATAATGAAGTGTGCAGTGCAACAAACTAGTGGATACAACCAATTACATTGCAGTTTCATGTAAAAATCTATAATGTTTGAGTAATTTCAACGATAACACGACTTTTTCAAATGTCTCAATCCTTCAGTACTGCATGCATATATGAATAACTTAATAATAAAAAACGGTTATGATTTTCAGATCCTATGGTAAAAAAAAAAAAAAAAAATTGTGGAAGTCGTCAAATGGGAAAGATCCAATTCCACAATTCAAAATATGTAATCCAGAAATCACACAGTCAACTGATGCAATGAGTGCCCGTGTGATAGCGCTGTCTCTTTTTATTGGCTATCATTGTTCACAAACAGTTTATGAGTAATATATAAAGTTAGTCTTCTAAACTTTATTATTATTCTTTAATAGAACAATGGGTATAATTGTTTTCTTTTCATCTGAGTAATATAAATTATTTGAAATTTAATAAAATTACATAAATAATAATGTTTCTTCTTTCGTATAGTATATTATGACATTTAGCAATGTCCTCAATTGCTTAAAACATCAAAGTTAGTTCAATGGGTTGACCAAATAGCCAATAAACACACAAGCATCGATTTTAGCGTTAGGAAAGTGCTTGCTCAGCAAAAGATACCAGGGACAACAATTGGCCTCTCCTTCTCTGTGAACTGACAACAGAAACAATTACCATTCTTCAAAAAATATCGATCAATTTTATGAAGAATATACAGGGTAGGTACTTGAGTGTTATCTGTCACCACTTTTGGGGGATTCACTTGTATATATTTGCAGTTCATTTCTGATAGATATTATGATATGCAGTACCGAGAAAATAAGAAAACGATATGCACATTTTTAGGGAGGCTAATGATTCTCATTTGATGAATGGAGAGGTATGTTCAATACAAATTATCTGAAAAAAAACTACAATAATTTGACAAATATTTATAAATAAAGTTATATTAGAAAATGGGATGAAACAAAAACTGATGAGTGAAAATAAGAAAAAAGATAAAAGAAAACATTAATGAATTATCACGATTCATCAGAAAAGTTTAATTTTTCATTAAGATAATTTAATAAATAGTTAGTATGAAGTTTTAATATCTTCAGAACAAGGACATCCACAAGACTTCGTTAGTTTCTTGCAAATTTGTGTGGTTATTTTTCCCATCCGTCTTTAATTTTTCTCGATAAATAATCCACAGTTGCGGGGTTCCTCTCTCGGACTTGTTCTCCAATGATGTCCTGCATGTTTTTGAAAAACTTTAAGTCTGGGCTCAGAGAAATTCTGGTGCACTCAGGTGTTTCGAGTTCACCCTACGGCTTTGTCTGTAAAGCGAGACACTTTACTGCATCAAACTGTAGTTTGGATGCACTAAAGTGCATCAGTTCAATGCACTTTAGTGTCTTAGCTATAAGTTTGCTAAAATGATGAAAAATTATTCTCATAAATTTAGCAAGCGAAATTTTGAGACACTAAAGTGCATCGAACTGATGCACTTTAGTGCATCCAAACTTTAGTTTGATGTACAAAAGTGTCTCGCTTTAGAAACAAGCCATAGGGTGAACTCGAAACACCTGAGTGCATCAGTTGGACTTGTTTATTTTTTTTCAGTGTTGGCTCTGTGCAGGCCACTTTATTACACGGTCATTCTCTTCTTGAAGATAATCTTTACGTGTTTAGAAGTCTGGCATGAAGCATTGTCACACCTAAATATGGCCGGCTGGTGGATATGCTCAAATTGAAAGTATGATATGCTGTTCAAAGCGGTCGTGATAGATATTGGAGTTTACAGTTATGTTTATTCGCAACAGTTCCAATTCATTCGGATGAAAGCGTCCCTCAGACCATATCACATACTCTTCTCCAAATTTCACCAGATTTTTCACACACATCTTTAAAAATAATTGTCGAATTATTGACGTTTTTTCACATTGATTGTATGGAACATAGCTCTATTGCTTCAAATAAGAATAATTAATTTTCCTTAATTATCTACGTAGATAAATTGAAATATCAAAATAGTTCAATGCATGTTGAAACTATCAAATAGTTTCGGCAATGCATGTACAAAAGGAATCGCGTCACTCCCAAACCCCTTTGCCAGGTCATTAAACAATCATGAAGTGTGCAGTATGACAAACAACAAACAACTAATTGCATAACAAAAAAACAATAACAATTAGAAAGCGAAAGCTCTATTTTTTTCCTTTTTGCAAACCAAAAAATGTGACAAATAACCCACAAGTACCGAATATAGAATAACTAATTCTAACTGTTATATATATAATATAAAGAAGCACAAACAAAAAAGAACAACTTTCAATTTACTACATGCGATTCCCTGCTATAATTCACTTCCAGGTGATTGATAATGAATGATTGATAATTCAGGTAAGGTATCAGGTATGTCAATTGAATGAATTCAATTCTATGTGGTCTAAGCCTTTGAATTATTTACCTGTTCTCTATAATTTGTTGTTCACTTCAATCATCTAAAATGCTACCCTAAAGTTACCACCAGAACAGACCACACACATACTATAAATAAAGCTATACAGGGTGACCCACAAGAAAGTCAACCCAACTTTGAATTAATGTAAATATTTTATTAAATTTATATAAATTAGAGTTCAAGTAGAATTAAAAATTATGTATTTCTACTTGTAATCATTTTACCATTTGTCATTGCTTAAGATTTGTTATTTATTTATAAATGCAATTTCTATAATTATTCAAAGTTGGGTTCACTTTTTTGTGGGTCACCCTGTATAATTTACAATATAAAGTTATATACACACTAGAGTTGTATAAAGCTATATCGGGGTATATTCAAAATCATTGAACAGTTCCACATTTCCGATCATATCAGAAAGAAAACTTATAATTTATCATTTAACTCGTTATTTTAATTGGTATCCATGATACCTGCAGGTATCATGGATACCAATTAAAATAACGAGTTAAAATTATATAGTTTGTACTTTCATGATCGAAAATGTGGAACTGTTCGATTACTCGGAGTTTACCCGATTGAACTTCATTGAAAAAATATATCGAAAAATAAAACTATAACTAAACTAAACTAACTATAAAACTATAACTATATAAACTATAAAGTAATTATTATTTACTTAGAAAAGGGATTTGCAATTTAAACAAAGTCATCTATAATCTTCTATATAAGTTAATAGAAATATTTGATAATTATAAAGAAATTTGTCATCTGAAATTTATCAGTTGGTATATTCTTATAGGCTTAATTTCACATTAATGGCCAAAGATTTAAGTTAATTATTGTAATTGTAGAAAACCTATATACGTGAATCTTTACATCTTTTATACGGTTTCAATAAAGTAGAAATGTGGCTTAACATCTCACAACTTTTCAGTAAAATAAACAGTCTTCCATTACAATAATTTTAAATCTTATTTACATGAAATACCTTCAGTTTCATCTTTCATCTTTGGAGAAATAGTTATCTGATCCTCACGCACCAAAACCAGACTACAGTACAATGTTATTTTAAATTAACTCTCAGCGCACATTCTTCGTACAACCATTCATGTGTGTACAACCATTCATGAGTGTACAACCATTCATGTGTGTACAACCATTCATGTGTTTACAACCATTCATGTGTTTACAACCATTCATGTGTTTACAACCATTCACGTGTTTACAACCATTCATGTGTTTACAACCATTCATGTGTGTACAACCATTCATGTGTTTACAACCATTCACGTGTTTACAAGCATTCATGTGTGTACAACCATTCATGTGTTTACAACCATTCATGTGTTTACAACCATTCATGTGTGTACAACCATTCATGTGTTTACAAACGTTCATGTGTTTACAACCATTCATGTGTTTACAACCATTCATGTGTTTACAACCATTCATGTGTTTACAACCATTCATGTGTTTACAACCATTCATGTGTTTACAACCATTCATGTGTTTACAACCATTCATGTGTTTACAACCATTCATGTGTTTACAACCATTCATGTGTTTACAACCATTCATGTGTTTACAACCATTCATGTGTTTACAACCATTCATGTGTTTACAACCATTCATGTGTTTACAACCATTCATGTGCTTACTATCAAGAGTGTCCGCATTTTGTTATTTTCTCAAATTACAGTTTTCTAATTTAGTATAATTTTCAAATTTAACAAATATGTCATCGTGTACCCAGACCAACTATAAAATATTCACAAGCATTATAATAATAGTAACGTATATTAACAAATTTATCAGTGGTGTCAATTTCCAGAGAGTAAAATGAATAAAAATGTATAGTGTATACACACAAAAAGTTCAATTTATTGAAATCATAATCAAACTGATTTCCATCAAGTTTGAAAAATGAAAGGTCAATATATTGACATTTCAATGTAACAATCCAAAATATGTAAATTCAGTACAAATTGTATGATTCCAATGACCTCCAAATAGTTGAATTTATATTCTAAGAATATGTTGAAGTTGATTTCTGAATGAAACAATACTGTACATGATAATGCTAGCTTGTTTTACCTACTGCATCTGAGGCAAGTCAACGATAGGTTCTCTTATCAAAAGCGATAATTAATTCACAGAAAATATGGACGGGCTTATTAAAGTTATTGGAATTAGTTATACGATGAGATATAATAATATTTGTGGATAATGATTATCTAAATTCAGTGATTAATTTACTAATTCGAACATAGATGAACAAGAATGTTTATATGGCTCATAATTGAGTTTTAGCTGGAAGGAATATGTAGGGAATTTGATTAAAAAAAGAATATTCATATAGTAAGTTATTTCTAAATTACAGATTTGCGTGTGGTAACTGAGAGCCTATAGGGTAAGTTACGATTTATCGGACGGTTCTACGTTTTAGATCATAGTTTTATAAGAAATAAGTATTTAATAATAATTATAGAAACAACTCTTTATTTCTATTAATATACCCTGTTTTCTTATATAATAGAAAATGTGGAACTGTCCAATAGCTTAGAACTTAACCTACAATGAATATTATTCTTCGTTAGTTCAATTACACATTCAATTTTACATACATATCCACATACCAAAGTTGAACATACATATCACATACCAAAGCTTTAATTGTAGCGAATTACTAATTCAGAGCTGCGTGATATCTAGATTGACTCAGAATGCACGCTATAGGTTAGTAAATACTACACACTGATATAGAACTAATAACAAACTCAGTATTGATTGGGCTAGTAAATACTTTATTGACATTGTTTATTATTCATCGATGTGTTATATTCATATATCGAAACTGTTTCTTTTATTCTTTATGCTATTATCAAAATTAATATTTGACAAGTATAAGCTTTGACTTATTGACCGGTTGCACCTATTCAATCATATAAGATAAAGCTAATTTTTATTATCTATTGAAGAAAGTATGGTTTTGAAGTTGATTGGATGTAAATATAAGTACTTAAGTAGTACCTAAACTATTGATGGTTTTACGGGATTTAAACCAGGCCTAGTTTATTTCAATTAGCAAAAACACAATATCTTCATATACAGCATAGTTACAATTAATTTGAAAATTACAATTTCTTTTAACATCTGTAATAATTAACACAAAAGGTTGAGAATATATTTTCTCCAATATGCAGAGGATAAATCTTATCCCACTTTGCATAAACTGGTAAGGTGTTCCTAGATATATTTCTTATCCCACTTTGCATAAACTGGTAAAGTGTTCGTAGAGATGATTCTTATAATCTCAAATTTGTAGAAACTGGTAAAGTGTGAATACAGATAGTTCCTATTCTTGTGTGTAGAAATAATTATTATGATATCAGTTTGTAGAAACTGGTAAAATGTTCGTAGAGATTGTTATTTATATCTAATTTTGTAGAAAGTGGTAAAGTTTGGGAAGCGATAACTCCTATCTTCATTTGTAGAAACTGGTAGAGTGCTTGGATAGATAATTCTTGTAATGCCAGTTTGTAGAAACTGGTAAAGCGTTTGCAGAGATATTTCTTATGGTCCCATTTTGTTGAAACTGATAAAGTATTCGTGGATATAATTCTTATCACTGTTTGCAGAAACTGATAGAGTGTTCTTAGACTATTATATTTTCATTCAGTTCCTGACTGACGTGATATAAAACACAGATACAATATTAATGATATTTACCACTCAGCTAAATCACGTTGCTAACTCCATGATTACAGAGGTGTACCTTGATTATTGGCAAACAATCAAGTTAATAATTCAAATGAGATTGGCGTGCACTTTACTATTCAATTCATGCACGAATAACAAACAAAGGTAGGCAATATACTGTAACAAATTAATAAATATTTAATGTATACTTGATTTGTTTTATTCATATAATATACGATGTTCGATATATGGATAAGTGACGTATTCCCGTACACAACATTCACTGGTGAATTACTGAAAAAGATGTTAAAGATAAGTGTTGAAACAACTCAAGTGAACACCCAATATGACAAACTCTATCCAACTGCCAGTATATTTATTTTTATAAGAAACAATTATACAGGTGGAATATAACAAAAGTTACCATATAACATATACATCCATTGTTAAGACATCACGGTTTTATATTATAAAACTCTGAAGGAATAAGAAAAACAGCTGATCAGACGCGGTATATGAGTTTTTCATGAATTACTAATGCGTTATAATGGTCTTTTAATTGTTGATTATAAAATAAGGAATGTTATTTTCACTTGGGGAAAAAGAAAAGGAGATTGTTGTACAAATATTTTGTTGTTTCTCCCTCACTAAAGGTTAGATTTAACTGAAAAAAGATGTAAGAGTGATTCTGAGAAAGTCACCAATATGAAGTTTAAAAATAAAAGAACCATATAAAGTTCTCCAAGAGCTGCTAACTCATAATATTATCTACCATCTCATACATGAATTAAAATTCTTAAGAATTCTGCTAATATCACAGACTAAAAGTTATGGTGGGGCTATCGAAGATTGTAATGATATGCAGACGCTTAATCTTCCATTCGACCACAATAACTTCTCTCAAGTTATGGTGGGCCATAGAAGAATATTATCAGAATTCTGGTTTACTATTTTCTTGGCCTCAGCTTCAAAGCTGCCTAAGAGTTTCTATCATCTGCTAAATTATAAGCATGGAATATACGGCGCCATCACTGTAAAGCACAATTACTTTTCTCTATTTGAATTAACATTAAAGATATGCGTGTTATGTGGTATTAAGAGAGAAACTAATTTAATTTATAATCTTTTATCGCTCTATTAATCTTATCTATAGTCACTTAAAGTTAATATGGAAACCTGCATGTATACTGAACGTGAAATTATGAAAATGAGATATTAATTCAGTACACTATAAAATGATAAATTTACCAAGCTATTATCATAGTGAACTATAGTATAAAATAAATTGTATTAGTATGTATACATAATTTGTAAATAGAACTCTTCGTGTGATTTCAAATCGATGCAGAACTTCAGTGAGAATTATGGTGGGGCCATAGAAGATAAAATTGCTCTTATACCTTAACTTTCTCTCTGCATCGTTTCTATATCTATTGTTTTTAACAAAAAAAAACATTTATGGGATAATATGGTGAAATTGGACTACCTAATTGAAAATTTCATTTTCTGACAATTTTTTTAAATACAAAATCATAATCCAACTAGATTTCTTGCAATCGATAGAGCGCATACCTTTGCCCCCGCTTATAAATATGACCTTGACCTCAACCTTTGACCCGTTCGCTTACAAAATTTAATAAACTGGTTCCTGGATAATGACCAATCGTCCCACCAAGTTTCATGTAATATGGTTGAATTCTTTTGAGTTATTGAGTGATAAATGGCCTTGACCTTGACCTTTGACTGAGTCGCTCCCAAAATATAACCAAATGGTTCCTTTACAAATACATTGAAAAAAAAAATTCACCAAGTTTCATGCTATATGATTGAATACTTATTAAGTTATAAATGACCTTGACCTTTGACCGGATCACTTCCAAAATTCTACCAAATGATTACTGGACATTGACCAAGAGTCCAATTAAATTTCAGGCAATTTGGTTGAATACTTTTTCAGTTAAGCGAATAACAAGATGATAAATAAACAAATAAATAAATACAAATATATAAAATGTGTAAAATATAACCTTTCTGCATTCTTCGAAGGTAGTAAACTTTTACAGTAATTTCTAAATTAATGGCGATTTAATTTATCAATTAAAAAAAATTATATTAATTTTTTTTTAATTTCATTTCAATCAGTATCCATGATACTATAGCAGATACCTGCTTAACAAGTAATAAAATTTCAGTTAAATAATAATTATCAATTTTCTTTTTATAATTTTGAGGATTTGGAACCGCTTGATAATTCGGCTATTACTTTGTCACTCATTTAATTATCTCTACAATATATCTCTAATTAACTGTTTCGTATTTATTATAATTATTGTTCTATTGGTCTCAGAGTGAAAGATTTTACACGGACTGGCGACTGTCGTGAGAGAAAAGAAAAAGAAACCAAAATTATTTCAGCAAATGTGTTCCGCTTCAGTTTACGCATTTTACGCTATAAATAATCACGTAGAATACGCTAATTCCGGAGCTATAATTAGATAAAATATAAATGGTAAATTAAAGTTTATTAAATCTATTTATTGTTAAATGCAAGTTTTAATTTTTCAAATAGGTTAAATTAAGTTCTTATTTAAGCATACAACAATAAAAGCATTAGGCATATAACTTAATAAAAACAACGTAAATCCATGGAAAAGATCATTCTGTTGAGACTCAATATTTATATGTATATATATACAGGGTAACCACAAAGAAGTGTATCAAACTTAGAATTAATATAAATATCATATTTATAAGTAGCTAAAAATGAGTTGAAGTGAATTTAAAAATTAGATTTTTTTCATGCATTCATTCTACCACCGCCACTGCTTAAGATTGTACGTGTACAATATTTATATTAATTCAAACTTGGGTACACTTTTTTTGGGTCACCCTGTATATTATGTACTAAATCTTCTCATTTTGTTAATTAATGGATACAGTTATTTTCATATACAGACATTTTCTTACATTATCATTTTCAAGACTAGAAAACATTTAGCTCTAGATTGTAATTAATCTATTGCTTAACTATTAAAATAGCATTCTATCTCCTATAGGGATACACACACTATCTTACTAATCATGTGTAATTTAGCGTGAAATTACGATTTGCATAGTTTATCTGCAGGCGATGTGTTGCCCTCGTAACTAGGCTACTTCTCTAACTATAATTTACATGCTAAGGTGTATCTAAACAAGAAGATGTTGTTAAGATTACGTTCCTCAATCATAATTCTGTCAGATGCAAACACTATTATTGAGGCAGTTTTAGTGCAATGATTCGCTTGATCTGCCGTATATTGACTGGTAAGTGACGGCCACTTTGCTGTGTATCGGCAAAGTGAGGGTTAGTTACATGTTATCGGACAGTTCCACCTTTTCGATCATATAAAAAAAAATAATGTTGAACTTCTGTTTTAATATGATTTCAATGAAATATGAAGTCTTGCAGGGTATCTTGGATGCCAATTAAAATAAAAGTTAAATAATAACTTATATATTTTCTTTTCCAATGATCGAAATTGTAGAATTGTTTGATATCTCCGAACTTAGCCTATGTTCAATGAATTGAACATTTTGAAATTTGTGAAACCTTTCTTCATGTTTACCACCACTTTGTGGCAATATATTATAAGTATATCCATCCCCATACAGTAAATTAATGTGATATGCTTCAGAGGACCTAAGTAAGTTTGTATGTATATTCTTAAATTACTATTAATGAGATTGTAATTTTTTTTATTTCTTCTCAATATTTATTAATTAATATTGTCCTAAAGTTATCTAACTGATTCAAATATACAAGGCACGAATACATTATACAATATCTATGTATATAAATGCAATATATGTGTGCAAGTATACATTTTCCAATATATCAAAACACGTTGAAGTTAATATACTCCAAAATCTAAGAAAATATAGATTTTCCACCCAATTCTACAGGTTACAATATTGTCACAACCTATTTTTTAAATAATTATCTTGTGATTTAGCAGGAATGGATGAACCGATTTTGTTACTAGCAATGATATTACCACCGAAAAGTAGATCTTGAAAACTAAAATATTTGAATCAAAATGGCCAGAATTCAGACTAGAAACCTACAAGCCAACAAACGACAGAATGTAACAAGGCACTTTGTAGCAATATTATTGATGATAGATCTGCACCGCCTAATGTTGATAACACACAATGTTTGACGGATGAGGCCATGCAACTGAAATTTATATACATATAGTATAATAAAAGTAAAAGTAAATGTTCCTAATTTCTCTTTAGAAAATTATTCCACCATTTGAACTAAATCAAAGATACAATAGAGTAAATTACGAATTATCGGTCAGTTTCATATCTTCGGTCATATAAGAAAAAAAGATAATACAATTGTTAATTCTTATTTTAGTTGGTATCCATGATACCTGCAGGTATCATGGATACAAACTAAAATAAAAATTAAATAACAATTGTAATATCTTTTTTTCTTATATGACCGGAGATATTAAACTGACCGATAATTCGTAATTTACCCTATCGCCTTTTCTCCTTGGGATGTTTTTCGGTCGCTCTCGACTTGTATTGCTCGAGCGGAAGTTGCCAATATAACAGCGAAAAAGAGGAAGTTAATCAAATTGTGTTGCGATGTCGAAACGAAAACAGTAATCTCCATCGTGTAAACTTGCCAACTCTTTCGCAAGAGAAAAACATCCGCAACAATAATAGGTGTGCTCTGTTTCTGAAAACATTCATTAAACTTTCTAATTCCATCAACAGGAACAATAATCAAGTTTTCGAATTGGATGAGATTTGAGTTTGCCCGGTAGAAAATATGAATGAAATAAAATTTCCTTGTTAAACCGTGTTAAATGAATAGTTTATTTAAATACATAAAAATAAGGAATAACCAAATAAATTCTATCTATTCCAAATACCTATTCTCGTACATTTCCATTACCATTCGGACATTTTCAGGCTTCAGTGTTTGTTCCCTGATTTTTTAACGCTCGATTCGAAGTTGAGAAATCGGCAGCGTTGTCTCTTGTTCAAAAAATGTCTTTAAGTAAATCTGCAACACAATAAAATCATCTCTCCGATTGACTGAGCGGCATTTGATTGTCTCGCCTGAGTGAGCACCACGAGGGGCGACAGGCCGAGGGAGTCACAAGAAAATGGGTGAGAAGCTAATACAAACTTGAAGAAAATATTCGCCAGGTTTACTTAGACACTCTAGGAAGAGAAAAGGTAACGTAAACTTAAGATATTAATTCATCTGTTCAAGTTGAAACAAATAAAATATTTACACAAAACGGAGGAGATGGTTGGTTTTTTTATTATTTTTTTTTGTGTTACCATAGGTTCTCTAACCTCTTAATACAGATTAAGGGTTAAAGACAGCAGTTTTGAAAGTTAGATGAGCGAGACGATCGTCAAGCTATTGTAACAATTTGATGGATCACTAAAGTACGATGCAGATTCTTTTAATGATAAAATATTTGCCCGCCATATTGATGGGAGTAACATGTCTACAGCCATTTCTTCCATGATACCTGCAGGTATCATGGATACCAACTGAAATAAATAATAATTATATCGTTTTTTCTTATATTCTCGTGGGAAAAGTAGGAGGAGCTTAGCTAAATGTCTGGTGGAAAGACTTAAAAACCACACGTGTGTACGGTCCTTTAAAGTTATCTTTTAATTGCAACTTTGAGATATTCAATTATACTCAACATTACCCCAGGTAATTTTAATTCGTTTAAAAAAGAATATTTGAAAATAACTTTTACTCAAATAAAATCCAATCGGGTTCGAAATATACGATTGAATTAAGTAGCTTTAAATAATACTTTTACGATTCAGATAATATAAATCTAGTTTTTCGAATGCACGTTGCATGTTTATTTAGAGACCTGAGTAGTTTTCTACTGAACTAAATGCATGCATGGAATAAATGTTGTTTCACTCGCTTACCTCCCACATTACAATGCATCGACTGTTTGGACTCCCAATCAAAGTTCCCTAACATGGTCTGCTCTCGATTTCTCCCAGGATTTTGGTAGAAACCTCAGCACGACCACTCCTTGTTAGCGTGTACTCTCAAAAGCCAAATTGTTGTTACAACAAATACTTCTTTGTGAAGACAGACACGGTTAGAAGAACATCCCTAGGTTTGAATTAACATTTGCACAAATACTGTCCGCCATCAATTTCAGGTGGTTGTCAAGTCTCATTATTATGCCTGACATGACGGGTTGCTCATGAAATCGTTATAAATATGGTTGCGCTCTGCATCATGTTCGGAAGTAAACAAAGACTCGGGCGCCACGACTGAGAGTACGGAGATGCGTTTGCGAGATCTGTAGATACCTCCTCACAAAGGTTCCAAGGTATTTAGATGAGGAAATTGCCATGCTAAAATATGACGGAAATAGGGAGTATAGTAGGACCTCATTTATGTTTGCTACCCTGCTAAAACCAGAATAATCAGAAATAACCAGGGTATTCTCAATATTTCACTGGACTGGTCCTACCAAAATGTACTACAATGCAGGACAATCTTTACCGGACGTCTGACTATTTCTTCGAATATACTTGCAATTTTCTTTAAAATAGTTTTGCTATCTTAATCTTCCCAAAAAAAGTGTTGGTTCGTTCTGAATTCTTGTTTCTTGACCATTTACAACTTACAGGACATTGTTTGCCCTTTAAAATCAGATATCAGACTCATTTTCACATTTGATAAATCCGGTACTTTTCTATCTTTGAGCTGTCTTATAGCCCAGCCCAGAGAAGTACTTGATAAAACCAGGATATTAATGGAAAGTGGCAGTGTAGTTAAGGATACAAACTCTGGCGGATTAACTCAGCCCAAGCTCAAAAGTTGAACTAAGAAAAGACTGTTAGAAGTTGAAACCACATAATATTGACTTTGGTAAAAAGGATTTCATAATAGGTGTTATTACACGCCCAATAAAAAAATTAATTTGATGAAAGACACAAAAACAATAATATTCTGAACTTATGTCAATATCATTTAAAATTTGGTTCAGGAGTGAATGAAAAATACACAAAAATTAAAGCAAATTTATTTAATATAAACCACCTGGCAGCAGTTACATACAATTATGTAAATTCACCTATGAAAATTAATATTACGAACAAGAAAAATACTAAAAAACATTAATTTACATTAACTCCTTAATAATTTCTCTCAATAATTTAGTTGGTACTGATCGAAAACGAGGGGGCAATTCCCTACTGACTGGAATAATGCTGATGCCACCACTCTTAGAAAGCAACGCTTTCGAAGTTCCTTTTTCTTTTAATTCGACGATTATTTTCTTTACTTCCACTTTGAGGGCAGACTCTTCTACCTGTGAAAACTTTATTTTCTTAGTTCTAAGCTGCATTAGGGTCTCATCATTTTTAGCCGCATCCTCCCTTTCATAGTCTTCATATTTCCTCTTCTCTGGAGTCTCTTGTAATTCCATGGATCCAGAATCGTTCAAAGATCCAATAACACTAACATTTGGACTAAATATTGAAGACTTTGTTTTGTTAGGAGTTGAAGATAATAGTCCCGATGTTGAAGCGGTTGCGTCCTGGCTGTGCTTACTTAACACATGGGAAACTGAATTGTTTATGGAACTGTAGTCATAATAGTGGTCCGCTGTTGATCTGGAATGGTTCATGGATTTAGCTAGGTGGTTCAGGTGCTCATCTGAAAAATTTTGTTCCCTACTATTTGACACTATTGATCCTCTTATTATTCTTGAACTTATCTTTTTGCCTGACGCTGTTTCGAATTTCTGTAGAATTTTATAGGCCGCTGATAATCCGAGGGATTGGTCCATTTTGGAGTTAGCTTTGCAATTCGCTGGGAACACCACCTTGCAATTTGTATCCGATGTTAATTTAGATCTCAATTCACTTATGTATACGAGCAAAACATGGTATTCGTCTTCATGGTACACAACAGGGGCAGCAGATCCTGTATGGGTATTTTTTTGCTCCTTCACATTTATAGTGTAATATCTGCTCTCATCAATGACCGACTCAGTAGCATCCTTTACCTCCTCTAATGTCATTCTGGTCATTTCCAAGGATCTTCTACCAAGTCGTACTGTTGCCACAGCTATTAGAGCATCTCTTACCTTGGTTACTTCTCTTGCATTGAAATATAGATACAAGCCATTCTTCATCTGTCGGGAAATTTCAACGAGGTAAGATTTTGTTCTCTTCATTAGTTCCTCCATCTCACCATCACTAACTATCTTCTTTTTGGCGCGTTCATTCTTAGCAATTATGTCTTTGCCCTTCAATTTGTTTAAGATGGAAAGTTCTTTCTTTATCTCGCTCTGAATTTGCTGATATATGAAATGTCGGGCTGCCATTTCCTGATAGTCTTCTTCTTCTCTCACTGCAGGACTGTCAATTGAGACTAGTAGGTACTCCAAGAAAGAACTGAATTGGCCGACATACTTTATTTTGGATAAGAAGGATTTATCTTTGGAGTTACGAAATTGCAAGAGTATATCCTTTATAGTGCTCGGCTTTTTTATCAGGATGTAAGTCATAGGATTTTCACTCTCCTTCTCGTATTCAAGAAACACGTCCATAGCCATGCGCTGAACTCTTTCCGGATCCTTGCAATTTTGTTTTTTCAAATAATCCAAATAGCCATCTTTCCAAATTTTGACCTCTTCAGAGTATGCTCTAGGATCTGGGTAACGACACTGTCTGTACTTTTCGTTGAGATCTTCAAGTTCTGATAAAAATTTTACCCTCTCCGAACCTTCTGCTTTCTCCAAAACTTCCCTCACTCTAGCCATGTCATCTCTGAGGCATCGTCTAGCATCGAGATCTGTTGCCTGTGCCTCTACTGCGTCGCCATATTTCTTCTGTGCCTCCTCCAACTCTTTTCCCTCTAAAGCTACAACTTTTCCATCTATGTTCTTTGTGTAGCATCGTAGAATGGTTGGAGGATCTCTCACTAAACTGTCATAGTTGGCATCAGTTCTATGAATTTTATGAAACTTATTAACATGATCTGGGAGGTTTAAGTAAAGGTTTTTACAGAGAGCACAACTCTTGTAATTCGATTTTCTTGCAACAAGTTTCAAAGAAGTTGGTTCTTCTTTTTTCACTCGGAACCTCTTGGGAGGTGCTTCGTAGGAGCTTCCCAGCTGAATCCTGACTGCAAAATAGAAGAAAAAGAGAACAGTTATTTCACGGTAAATAAAAACCTAGCTCCTCTAAAACTGGAACAACGTGAAAATAAATGAAAGGACATAGGACAGAAGAAGCAATAAAGACAGGAAAATGGTCATGTGAAACATTAGGATAAAAAATATTGCTAACTCACCTTTATTTCGTTCTATTTTCTTTGAGATCTCTACTGCAAATTCGTGCGCTTCGTCTGACAAAGATGGGTGGATGTCACGAAGGTGTCTGCGAAGCTTGTAAGTAGTTGTGGCGCACTTACTTATAGGACATTTCGACAGATGACTCCCATCTTTTGATTTTAACAGTTTATCATTATCTTCTCCATTGTCTTCAAGCTCCTCTCCAAATTCTAAATCCATCTTATTGCACATACAAATGTTAAATCTGAATTCATCTATAGAGTTTTCAACACTCTTTTTATAGCTGTCTCGAGATTGCTTTATTTTTTTCACCACATCACTGATCAATTGATTGGTTGTAATACGGCGAGTCAATGTGTAGGTACTATTTGGTATATCGTTCAAGAGGGACGTGAAATCGTCTATCCCAAGAAATTGAAGGATCGAGTTCTCTTCAACTCCAGTATCCATGAACTTTGCTTTTAAAGAGTTTACCTGGAAAATATTCATACTATTAAACTTTGAAGCTATAAACTAGTCCAATCCCGACAATGAGGTTATTTAACAATATTAGATCACAAGTGCAAATGAGATAAGGCAGTTCCCCACAATAAAGAGCTAAAGAGTTTAGCGGCGAACCACATTACGGCGCACCACTGTACTTCCTATAAATAGTATTAACGTAAATGGCCGTTATGTAGTTTGTTGTATCCGCTAGTTTGTTGTTCTGCACACTACATGATTGTTTAATGACCTAGCAGGGGGGTTCGGGGGGCGGCACGCCCCCCGATACATCTACCTAACTGGTAAATTTTAATTTACACCTTAACTAAAAGCTTACAATAGTTACCCTATAAAATAATTATAACAATTTTCTATGATAAATTTTATTTTCTTTTCCAAATTAAACATCTCGGAGACTAATATAAACATTGGATTCAGGTGCCGTCAGTTATAAATTTGATACAACAATAATTATTAAATTCACCCTTTATATTATTAATCTTCATTCAAATTACCTATCTAATAGAAAATATAGTGGTGCGCAGTAATCTGGTGCGCCGCAATTTACCTGTATGACCCTATAGTCCCTAGATACCTGACAGCAGCTTATGAAACTAACCATCAAATATATTTTATTAAAATACCATCTGTTATACACTTTAATGCATGGAAGGAAAAAATGAATGTCGATGAAACTACTTACAATAGATTCCATGTCCATCACTGATAATATAAGAGTTCTTCCTTTGCAGCCGAGAACAAATTGTAGCTACTTTCAAACCTGCGAAGAATAAAAATAATTAATTGAATATCTCTTATATTGGAACCTATAAATTGTTTAGGAAACTGGAAATACAAAATATTATCTAACTACTATCATTCTCTGAATCTAGTCATTAGAGTTAGTTGTACAATGTACAGTAAATGTATTCTAATAGGATAATTGAGTACTTCGCCTTACGTTTGAAAACTGACCAATAAAAATCTTACTTTCCAATATTAAATTAATAGCATTGCAGTAGAGTATTAAGTCCTATTGATTCTAAATTATTACGCAGTTTGAGCAGATTAAAAATTTAATTTAGTTAAAATTGAAGATTTAAAAATGAAATAAAAACAGTTTAGCATTACTTGTGTGCTGTAGTCTAGCACCAACACAAAAAAGTCTTAATATAACCAGAATATCAAACTAACTAAACAGGGTAGTAATAGATAGTATTAATAGATTCAGCAGTCTAGCCCCAGCACGAAAAAAATAATTAGGACACTAGCAAATAAAGTTTAAAAAATTATGCGATCAAAGGACAAAACTGCATCCAAGGACTAGATAGAATGAATATTCCCATAGTTAATTCATAAATAGTATTAATATACATTCTTACCTCATACAGAAGACTTCTCAAGAACCTTTAAACTAATACACAAGCTGCAAATAACCAAATTTCAAAGGTTTATTTCAGTTTTCTATTCACGAGCCACGAGGTGATACTATCTTCAGTGGACGAAATACTAGCTGATAATGAATTGTTAATTAGGCAGGTGATAGAAGACACTTAAAATGGGGAGAAGGGCGGGGAGGGGTGGAGGTATTTTTAACATTATGGAGATAGGATCTATGCTCCACCTCCGGACATTTCGACCCTAACTACTTAGGTCTTCTATGGACGCAGCCCAAGCGTTTTTTTCTTTCCCGCTAAAAACGTATAAAAATTTAATTTATGATAAATTTCAGTTGCTCCATCGATTCTAACGACCCATCTGTACCCAATGAAGGTACCTACCAGAAGAAAGCATGCAAAATAAAGATTCTGGATCGATTTTATTTTGGGCTGATATTTGTGCTTAATATTACCGCGGCCACAGCCCGAGCACAGACAACCGGACATTTTAAGGATAGTGGTATATAGTGGGAGGTGTCTTAAGCAGTAGAATAAGTAGTGCAATGAAATTACACAGGATACATAACTAATTGCTTTTCAAATCCTCTGATAGGTTTCAATTTTAATTTGGTCATTCAATAGATGAACTAACACCTTAGCATTATCATGTTTCATGTGGGTAATATTGGTTGATTGTGAAATTATTGACAATTGTGTGTATAATCCTTTATAATTTATATTCTATTCAGCTAATGTTGTAAATTTGTCTAAATTAAATTTCTATTAACAAAGGTTTTTTTTCAAGAAGTAGCTTTTTTGCATCCATGAGCTGTATAATTCAATATGTATTCGACTACTACTTCAGAGTATCCTGTATTTATTTATAGATAGATTATTTATATTTATTGAATGAGGGAGGTTTAACGTCTGCTTCGGAACCAAAGGCCTTATCGCTGATCTAAAAGGGAAATTAAGTACAAGGGACTGGAAGAAGTAGTCGCAAAGGAAAGTGGCTCCATTATCAAAGTCACTTACCACCGTCGGTGACAATGTTCATGGATGCAGAAAAGCTACTACGTTAATACAGTCACTTACCAAGGAATGTGACGAAAAGGGACACAACCACCAAGTGGCTGCAGCTCACGGATGGAAGAGGAAAATGAAGAGGTGATAGTAAATGTAGTTTATGAGTCTAACAAACACAAAAACGTAGTTAAAGAGTATAACCCTAGCCCTATCTTCGAAGTAGCGTTAAAAAATGATAAAAATGGTAAAATGTAAAAAATACAAACCATAATCCAAATTACAACAGTTCGGAGCACAAGGGATGCCACCTCCTTCTCTTCCATTCACCACAGACAGCTTCAGGATAGAGCCGCTGCGGGGGCTGATGAATAATAACCATCAAAATTTATAACTCATATTATTGATATTGCTGAGAGTTATAATAATCAAACACATTAAATATATGAATTATTAATGCTTTCAAAATCCATAGAGAATTAAATTATACTCATGAATAAAAAAATAAGGGAATGAGAAGTGAATTTGCATATTATTATTGATATTGCTGGGAGTTAAATTATTCGAAGACATTGAATAAATGAATTATTTAGTCAGTTAATCTATATTTAACTAAATTAGTGCTCATAAATCGAAAAATGAGAACATGAAAAGTGAATTCCTCGACAAAATGTATTTAGTTGTCAGTCTGCTATACGCTATTGAGTTATTTTGGTGCATGGCATATATTTTCAATTTACGTCCATTTAAATCTATATTTTTTGATGAAAATTCACAGCTATAGTTAATGACTGTATTAAATATCTGTGCTCTAATCTAGCCCCAGCAAAGAAAAGTACCAATTCTAGCCAGGATATTTCAGAAAAGAGACAGGATAGGTCATGATATAAAACATATACAGAGTAGTTTTGCCACTAGCACAAGCATGAGGTTCATTCCTTCATTTCCAAAGATGTAGGGTAGATCTGTGAAGAAGTAGGATATTTCAGAGTAGCTTGAAATCACTAGTATTATAGTATATTAGGCTATATGATAGTGAGTGTAATAACGTAATTGACCTGATATTGGATTTAAATGTATATATCATGATTATTTTCAATTAAGACATATCCTGCTAATTCCCATGTACTATCCTCATATCACCAGACATACTCTATCCTATTTAAAATGATTTATCTATCCTAACTATTAAATCCAGACATACTCTGCTTCTTTCTTCTAGTTACTATTCTCGAGAATTTTTTCAGACATACCCTGCCTTTTTTATTGGTTACTACCCTGGTGAAATTATCCGTACATATCCTGCCAATTTCTTCTAATTTGTTACTATCCTGGTAAATATATTCGGACATACCCTAGGTATATTTGTTAAGCTATCCTGCGTAAAAGTTCCAGACCTACCCTGGTTCAAATTTCTTACACTATCCTGGTGAATGTATACAGACATATCCTTGTTATTTACTATCATATCCTCATCATTCTAAGAAATTATTATTATTTTTATATGACTAACCCATCTATATACCACTAAAATGCATGTATAATCAGCCAGGATATTATCCGTACTTATTTGAAATGAGAAAATACTGCTATCCGACCTTTTCCAATTCCGGACATTGGCAATTATAGTCATTTCATAGAGGGAATCATGATGCACCCCGCTGTTTGAAGTTCTGTCAAACCTGTGGTTGTTTGTTTGTATATTCCACTGATACAGGTATACTATAGGGTATAACCGTATACTTTACTTTATAAAATTAGTGTTTTAATTAATAAATATCCGCATAGGCTGTGATGGTGAAATCTAACTCCGGTTTTTATAATTAGAAAAACATATATCTTCACAATTGAAAACTCTGTTCATTACCTAATTTCCAACCAAATCAATAGAAGCAATAATAAAACGGTTATACAAATATTTAGGACACAAGAACAACTAAAATTATACGTAATTAAGGTATGTTCAAAATTATTTGTAAATTTTAATGGGACGCTCCAAAGTAGCCCTTTTAGTTCTTACCTCAACCTAATCGCATCCTAGTGTCTCCTACCTGACCAGTAACCAATCGATCACAATATAGGGACATAAATCTCATAATATTGAGTATGTTCATACTATTGAGCCACAGAGATGCTGTAACAAAATTGTAAAAAACACCGTATCAACTATAGTAATTTTCATAATATTTAACAATGTGTAGTTTATTTAGTGAAATTATATCCAATGTTCGTTTGATATCATATTTACATATAAGCAAATACATTTCAATAACAAAAAGTATTTTGCAATGACAACTAAATTTCTTGGTTGAACAAAGTTAAATGTAGCATTGTGTGTTTCTCGTTTGCGGAACTCAGTGTGACGGTAGCGCTGAGAATAAATATCGTCGTACATCCGCTCTCTGTCAACGGAATTACGCACTGAAATCTTCTGCCTTTCCTCTTCATTAAACTTTCCTGAATTTTATGGCATTAAGATTTGTGATTTTTTTAGAGGGAGTATCGTATCGACATCTACTGGTAGCTATTTTTTCATGTTTCACAATCGAGGTTTAGGTTTATTATTAATGACCCTAATTAAGTAGGTTGGATTTTTACAAAATACGGAAAATACTCAATTGATATGCAATGCGTTGATATTGTATATCATTTATTTTGTTACTAAATAATTTATGTTGCAAATGAAAAATACTACTATTTGGTTTCTAAAAATTATTAATGTATTGTAATTTAAATTTTTAATTATCAATCTCATTTAAATGTGAGAGATTTTATGCATCAGTATTTGAAAATCATTCAAAATACCATGAATCATTATCAGATTCAGTCTAGAGTTGAAAAAGAAAGTGCATTCATGATGGAAGGATCTACTCTCTCTGCTTAGCCAGTATGACGGACATTTTAATTACCAATTGCTAGATTGTTCTTCAAGATGTCTCAGCGTGAAACTGACAGTCACTGATGCTAAAGAGATGCCTAACTACCCTGGCACTAAGGATTGAAACATCATATCCCTATCACGATTATCTTAGTACTTGGTGAAAGATTGATGATATATTCACCTTTTTTTTCATTTTAACTGTAGAGTTGTATACTAGAAAATAATATATACTTAAAAATTGAGCTTTCATCAAGGTTTTATGTTTTGTAATGCATAAACGCTGGTGTCAATGAAATAGTTTTTTCACCCATCAATGACTTTTGTACGAATAATTTTCTGTGAACTATACTGAAATTCAAATTGCCGTTTCCAATTTGATTATATCTTTAAACAATAAAGTTCTGGATAGTATCAGAATAAATTATTCGCTCTATCTAGCAAGAACTAGATTTACATATTTGTGTATGCGGATAGGAACAATAAACTAGCAATGATTATGCCACACACAAAGCATTAGTGAGTTTGTCTCGTTGAACTATGGCTCTTTTGTTTTCTCCTTGAATCGTGATGCAGAAAATGAGTTCACATTTTAGTCTGCAAGAGCACTAAGTGTGTATCTGATGCTTGAGTGGTTCAGCTTGAGAGAGAGCAGGTGAGCTGACTCTATTCAAATTCTGTTTACCAGTTCTCTCACAAAGAGTCCTTATTTCCATATCCTCCCATTCATTTGTTAGTGTCGCAAGAGGTTGTAATGACCTGGAGTCTCTGGTGCTACTTTCAGAATGAGAAAAATGGTCCTCCTTGACTGATATCATCTAATTCCTAACACATATTTGATGGTTATTCTCAGAAAGGTGTGATTTACTAATAAATGGAGGCGAAGACTCTTAATTCGTTGTTAATTTAATCTTAAGTACATAATGTTCTTGGTTATATTTGATGTAGTATTTGAAAAATATAATTATATGAATGAAATCACTTAGCAAATACTAATAGGTTATTAAAAATCGCTTACATAACAAATATCCTATGCTATTCATTACCGATAAATTTACCTAATATGGGATATATTGTTATGTATCCATATAATTATATACCTCAATCGCGACATTTCTCATGTTTTTAAAAATGTTTGGAATACTCAATGGTTCACGTATAAGTGTATCATTTGCATTTTGATTTAGATATTTCACCATTATTCGATAATGACAGTCAATGTCACTTACTTTGATTAAATATTATAAGACATGAAAAAATTAGAAAATACATATTTATTATACCCTTTTTTCTTATATGATCGCAGATGTGGTATCGTCCGATACTTTGAGTTTACCCTGGTGTTTTCAAAATTAGCCAAAGCCCCCGTATCGAAGATATGTATCCAATAGCATACAAACGAAGCCCATTAATTTCACTGAGGGGAAATAAAAAAGCTAAAGGAACTTCCGTCATCGCAAGATAAATCAAAACTTCTTTCACTTCTCCTATCCTCTTCGATGTCATTTTTCCGAGCAGATGAAAGAATGGCACCTTTCGGAAACTTGATGAGCCAATTCTGTCAAACATTCAGATTCCGACTAGTACCTATATATACAGTACATGGTCTATAAGCCAATTCTGTCAGACATTCAGATTCCGACTAGAACCTATATATACAGTAAATAGTCTATGACTCTATAAGATACAGCTGGCAGTGAAATAATGTATCTTTACACTACTTGTGTATCACTAATGTATAGTTGGTGTATCAAAATATATAATGATATTTGAATTCTTTTATTTGCCCTATTTGAATTACCTTCAGGATGACATAAGATCAAAATTACATTCGAAATTGGTGCTAATTTTTGCCCATATGAAAGTAAGGAATATGATTTTAGAGAGCTATGGAAAACGAGGATGTTGGATTGGAGAACAAATAGAAATCAAATAAATAAATAGTGATAAATAGAAATAACTCAATAGAAGGAGTAATTCTACATGAAATACAGAAAATTAGAACTCGTATTCGAAGCAATAAATTAATTAATGTGTCAAAACATGATTTTTTTTGCCAAACATCATTATTATACTTTAACAAAACAGTATTTTACTTAAAACTTTTATCAGATAAATAAAACTCTCTACACCAAGAACTTAAATAATTATCATTATCCAGTTAGATTTTTTTTTATTAAATCAAGAAAAAGTTACACAGTAAGTTTCGAGTTATCTGACTCTACACATTTTCGATTATGTTAAAAAAAATATACAATTATTAGTTAAATCGCTATCTATGATATATAAAGTTACCATGGATAAAAATTAATATCAAAATGAAATAATAATCATTATACTGAAAATGTGGACTGACCAATAATTCGTAACTTACCCTACTACAATGTTTCCAAGTTTTCATATTTCTATTGTTCACCTGTTATTTATCACAGTACTACAGTTTTCATATCTAGGCCTGTGTTGGGTAATTTGTCTCCGTGTTTAGCTGAATAAGCTTTCTAAGGAGGTGATCTATCTTCGATATTGCTGCATCTGTTTATATCATCTGAGCTATTATTGGGAATAAGGAGACACTTGGGTTGCTTTCAACTCTTTCGTGATTCTGAACAAGCTGAGTGCAGAGGAAGATTTGAATCTTTTACACTTTTACCTCGTTTATTTAAGCTTTTCCATGGTGTTAATGGGACACAGGAGAACTAATCTTTTTACTACTCTGGTAGACGAATTCATTTTCCATTTATCAGCTGAAAGTGATTTAACAAAGAAATTAATTTTGGTTATAGCATACTATTTTCGGGAATAGAGTTCGAAGGACATGTGAAAATTTAGAATTTTTCACGGAAAGAAGAATTTAATCATATGTTTATATTCTAAATCAACTGAACAAAGCACTGACTTCCTTTCAATAAAGACAATCTTCAATCTATCACAGTCCAAACATATAACCCAATAATAACTCTAACTCTAGTTTTTAAACTCTGGTGCGATCATTAAATGGTACTCCTGCTGTTGTACTGTTCGCTTGTTATAGTGTGAAGCAGCTCACAATTCAGTGCTGCTTGTTCCAAGATAGCAAATGAGGACAAGCTGCTCGTTTGGAGGCTCTCAAGCGGATTGTTGTTGGGAGAGCTTTGTCACAACGTACACAGGAGATCAACCTGAAACCCACTGCTCCTTAAACGAGTATTTGACTTCAATTTCAACAGACGAACTCTTTTGTAGTCGTACCTATGAGAGCAAGCAAATACTCCACGTGAATAAATCCTCAACTGTGTTCAGGGTGTAATGGGGCGAGTGCCAAGTTATTAGACGGTTTCACATTTTCGATGATAATGTATTTACATATATGTAAGAATGAATATTTTGTGTTCACGATGCCTTGAGGTATCACATGGATAGTTTCTTTCAACTTTGATGGTTTGTTCTTGCGGACATCATTTATTCCCAGTTTAAATAATGGATTGGTACCAATGACTATGACGGATTGGGATACTATAGCAAACGTAAATTAATTTCTTAACCAAACAGATATTTTTAATTCATGATTGACAGTTTATTAAAAATAACTTTTTGACAAAATAGGTTAGGTTCCGAATCTTTGGACTGTTCTACATTTTCAATCATTTAAGAAAAAAATTAAAATTTCATTTTATTTGGTATCCATGATCATGCCTGCAGGTATCATGGATACCAATTAGAATAAATAAAATGTCAACAAATATATATTTTTTTCCTTCTGGATCGAAAATTTGTAGCTGTCCGGTAACTCAGAATTTAGTTCTATAAAGAAAGGAATACAATTCATACAATATATCAACAAATTAATAACATTCATATTCGTTCATTGAAGATTCATGCATTCAAAGAGCAATATCCAATTTATCATTTGGAGTTGCAAAGGTAACTTTGTATCGTAAATAATAGTCCTGCAAACAATTGTTACTAGTGCTGCATCTGCAATAAAGAACTTCCAATCTAACCATGCAAAGTCTGTGCAGAAGAAACGTTTCTACTGTCAGTTTACCGTGAAAACTCTCCCATTGAACTCGGAATAGAAAAATGGATAGAAAGGATTTAAATAATCAGCAACTGTATGTAGTTCTAAAATTCGCCACATATAAGATGTATTCATGGCATTTCACATCGTGACTCCAGGCAAATAAACATTTTGCAGAGTGTTCTATAGCTAGGTTCTCCCGAGCTTCTTTTCATCAAAAACAATAGACTCAATTAAAATCCCATTTGTTAGTCATTGTTTTGCTGAAGTATTTTCTCAGCGCCTTATATTGTATTCGCGGTAATTAAAATGAGAACGTTGGTGGCTTAATAATAGGCAATTAATTCAATGTCATTTACAATTTTCTATATAACTTGATAATAAAGTCACTCTGTAGAACTTTATCTTGAGTAGAAGTGAAATTAGGTGTAGAAACAAAGGTGAGGAACTAACAAAAGTAGCTTTGTACTTTAAGAAAAAAATTACCACTTATTATTTATCTTAGTTAGTATGTTTTCCATTATATAAACAAAATATGCCCTTTATATAATACAGGCTGACCGCGAAAAGAGAGGGCGATGTAAAAAATGATCTTGTTCATAAACTAGCATTGCTAGGAGGCTGAAATGTGTTTTATTTGAATGACTAGAATTTTAAATTACATTAATTGTCATACATACTTTCAGTGGCTATAAGCAATCTGTAGAGCTTCAAGATCTTTCGTGGTTTATCATCCCCAAAGATGGCTCAATTTATAACAGTTGAATTTAGCATGAAGTAATATAGGTACAGTGCAACTCTTGAGTTATGAAGTATTGGTTACTTTATTACTCAGGGACACTTATAGTTTTCTATGATTAAAATCTTGAAGAAAACTATGGTTTTTAAAGGATAACGAGCATGAAATTTTCTGAGGTATATCGTTTTCTATGATTTTAACATAGAAAATTCTTCATAACTCCTCAGCAGTATTTCATAACTCAGGCCCTTCATAGCGAAGAAATTCATAACTCAGGAGTTTTACTGAATAAGGTTAGGTTAGCGGTCTAGTTGGGGGTCGAGAACCGATCGAAAATATGAAACTGTCTGATAATTCAGAACCCCAATGTATTGAGCTATCTATATATTGATTTTTTATATAATGATTTATCCATGTATTTAGTCATCCATGTATTGGGATAGGTAAATATTATGGTTATCAATATTTGAGTCATCCATATATGGCTTGTTTGCAACAACAACGTCATAAACACAAAAACATATATTTTAGATTAATCTGTATAGATATATAAATCATAAAACACAGATCATTTTGGAACAAAAATCTTCATTGTAACTCTAAATGTACCAATATACCATTCGAATACCATTACAAGTACTAAAATGCCTCTCCTGAAAAATTGCTTTTATGAGGTTATGACACTGTTTTCGCAAACAAGCGATATATCATAAGCTATGTCGATACATTGAGTTATCCAAACATTATAAAGTTATCCCCTGGCAAGACAATAGCCTCATCTCTCTTTGAATTCTCTTCATATGTTAATCCAGTGTCTAATTTCAGTCATACAATCTCGTAGAACGTTTATAGGACAAAACAATTTATCTAAGCCATAATTAACATTTCCGAATCAACAAACTAATTACTACTGTACGACATAGAAATAGATACCATAATACCAGTTAATCAACCCATCATAAACCGCTGGGTTAGGCATATCATTATTTTTAATATCTCCCTGAGATAAATCTGATGTTGTTCGGCCATTAAAATTGTGATACCGTATATGTGCAGTAGAAATCCCAATAAGATAATATTATTTTCCTATTCTGTATATTGTGCCTATATAGTGGATTTAGTGTATATTGTTCTTTGGTGTTTTAGGTCCTTCTCTTTGATCGAGTTGATCTAACTATTTTTCCTATTGTTGTTCAAAACATTGAAGTTGTTTTCAGATTTAATTCCTCGTATCCAATATGTTTATAAAGGATTATATCGCGCACCACTGATTTTATCCTCAACTTTGCCTTTACTTTTTCATGTTTTCAGCTCTGTTTTCCGCACTCAGAAGTACATTTATCTGTTTTCGCAGTTTATTTTCGTGATGATTTTCCCTTTTTTTCCATCCACTTCATCCCTCTGATTCAATAAGCGATAAACTGACAGAGTCTACCTCACTAAAAGCTCTACCAAAATTGATAACAACATTTCGTTCAGATAGGTATATTTTATACATTATTTTAACGTAAAGAGCCCATTATACTATTAAATTATAATGTTGAATAGAAACTTAAATTGGAGTGTTTTATTAATCTTTAATCGTTTTCCATTAGATATTTTATCTCAAATTATCAACGCTCCCATTCTATAGAAGCTCATTTTGATACTAACATAAAATTCCGATATTTTAGCATACGCAGCCCATTATTATATTAAATCATAATATTTCATAGGGGTAATAACAATAACATTTTCCGGGGAGTAAGTAGCGACTCGTGTCCACTGGCCGGTGTTTGACTTCTGTCTCCCAAAGTAGCCCTAATAAAAGTGCGTAAACATCCATCCCAAGTGACACCTCCATTGAAATTTACATATTGAGAGTCACTCAAGATACTCGCATCAATGGCCTGCAATGTGTTGAATATAATTTTCAAATGTCTTTGTTTTAAAACACGCTATTCATATCTAGAGTGTTAATATGAATTCATTGGTTGTTGTATGCTTAAAAGTGGTTACTTTTTTCTTCGTCCATCATTGCATTCATATATAAATAATAGATATGTTTATATATATCGATGATTAGTTTCTACCACATTCTAATTCATATCAAATATATCCACCATTAGACTGGAGTTCAATAGACTTTTTAGGTTGTTTATCTGAGACTTTGTGGAGTCTTTTAGCAGTCTAGGCAGTCTTTAAGAAGTCTAGGCAGTCTTTATGAAGTCTAGGCAGTCTTTAAGAAGTCTAGGCAGTCTATAAGAAGTCTAGGCAGTCTTTAAGAAGTCTAGGCAGTCTTTAAGAAGTCTAGGCAGTCTATAAGAAGTCTACCCAGTCTTTTAGAAGTCTAGGCAGTCTTTTAGAAGTCTAGGCAGTCTTTTAGAAGTCTAGGCAGTCTTTAAGAAGTCTAGGCAGTCTTTAAGAAGTCTACCCAGTCCTTATGAAGTCTAGGCAGTCTTTTAGAAGTCTAGGCAGTCTTTATGAAGTCTAGGAAGTCTTTTAGAAGTCTAGGCAGCTCTTCATCAGAAGTACTCTGTTTGTTCTTAATTCTCACATAGTTTGCAGATTGAAAACATCAAAGTGGCTCATATTTCGGCCTACAAATGTTTGCTTCCGAACTGATGTCTTCGCTTGAATAACCAATGATGATGAAAAAATATTAGAATTAAATTAAATAATATTTGCGCAAATTGTATGTTGTTAAAGTTAATGAGTTATTGAAAAATTCCACGATTTCGATCATATACGAAAAAATATATAATTATTATGTAATCTTATATATAACAGATAAGAATTAATGAACTCATATAGGGTAAGTTCCGAATTATCGGTCAGTACTACATCTTCGGTAATATAAGAAAAAACAATACACAAATTATTGTTATTAAACAGTTCTATCTAATAATAATAATTTTCATACTATTTTTTTCTTATATGACCCATTTGGAAAGGAAATACTTTTCTATTCTTCTCCTCACCTCGAATGGAATTAGTTTCTTTTTCATCTTCAACTTACAACAGTTTGTAAAATAATCAAAAGGCGCAATGTTTACAAATGTGAATTCCTTCACCGGGGGCTAAATTTCCACCAACCTCTCGTAGTTTGGTTCATTGGTGGATAGAATCTGCTATAGTTATGGCTTTCGTAGTTTGGTTCATTGGTGGATAGAATCTGCTATAGTTATGGCTTTCGTAGTTTGGTGCAGTGGTGAATAGAATCTGCTATAGTTATGGCTTTCGTAGTTTGGTGCAGTGGTGGATAGAATCTGTTATAGTTATGGCTTTCGTAGTTTGGTGCAGTGGTGGATAGAATCTGCTATAGTTATGGCTTTCGTAGTTTGGTGCAGTGGTGGATAGAATCTGCTATAGTTATGGCTTTCGTAGTTTGGTGCAGTGGTGAATAGAATCTGCTATAGTTATGGCTTTCGTAGTTTGGTGCAGTGGTGAATAGAATCTGCTATAGTTATGGCTTTTTAATGAAAAATATACATTGCAATTGATTCTGAAGATTGAGGTTGGTTTTGAGTTATTGGACAGTTCTACATTTTTGAAAATGTAAGATTTTTTTTAAATGGATCTATTAAGTGATTAAGATTTAAAATAACGAATTAAAATCTATCTTATATGCCTGAAAATGAGGAATTGTACAAAATCTCAGAACTTAGCCTAAGTTTTGATTGAATCACAGAATATTAGTACCTACGTAGTACATTCATGTTATTAAATCATGCAGTGTATTTCAAATTCTGTATAAAATTCTTACTGTTAATAAATAAATAACTAATAAATTCTCAAATATATTTGTTATTGAATATTGTTTCCAAGAAATGTACTACTGCTCTTGTCTCAAAATTTAATAAAAACTGTGACGAAAATAATGAGCGTGAGAAGGACAAAAAATAAAAAGTTTCCCAGTCCAATTTCTAAACTCAACCAAACGTCTTAATTAGAGGGCAACATTCCGTCCTTTTCATTAAGCAAAAATATAAATTTATGCTAATTGTATTTTAATGTGGGGTGAGTTTTTCTAGCAACTATAGCTCCCCTTCTGTTTTCCACACCGATTCCAATTTGGTGAAGGAATGGAATTGCTTTGTTTCTCCTGATGAGATGTTCTAGCGTTGGTGTTCCGAAGAACATTTCTAAAAAAAGTCTAAATTAATGTTTACAAAACGAGTTTCAATATTTTGTGGTGGGGAAATAATTTCTCCATCTGTAACTTTTCACAGATTGTAGTTAAATTACTTTTCGATATTTTTCTGTCTTGATGTGCTTGTTTAATAGCGTGAATTGAAATTTAGGAGATGTGGATTTTACGAACTTGCTGATCATAGAATGAACTTCATACGTTTATTCGTTATTATTGAAGGGACAAAATTTATATACATAGTAGGGGTGTATGCTTACTTTATTATGCAGGATACAGTAATTTATACAATATAATTATATAGATGTTCATATACTACAATTATTATTCATTTAAAAATTTAATAATGAATAAATCAATCACACCCATCACAATGATATCAATTACACCCATCACAGTGATCAGTTTCACCCATCACAATGATATCAATTACACCCATCACAATGATCAATTACACCCATCACAATGATCAATTACACCCATCACAATGATCAATTACATCCATCACAATGATCAATTACACCCATCACAATGATCAATTACACACATCACAATGATCAATTGCACCCATCACAATGATCAATTACACCCATCACAGTGATCAGTTTCACCCATCACAATGATATCAATTACACCCATCACAATGATATCAATTACACCCATCACAATGATCAATTACACCCATCACAATGATATCAATTACACCCATCACAGTGATCAATTACACCCATCTCAGTGATCAATTACACCCATCAAAATAATCAATTACACCCATCACAATGATATCAATTACACCCATTACAATGATATCAATTACACCCATCACAATGATCAATTACACCCATCACAATGATATCAATTACACCCATCAATATGATCAATTACACCCATCACAATGATCAATTACACCCATCACAATGATCATTTACACCCATCACAATGATATCAATTACACCCATCACAATGATCAATTACACCCATCACAATGATCAATTACACCCATCACAATGATCAATTACACCCATCACAATGATATCAATTACACCCATCACAATGATATCAATTACACCCATCACAATGATATCAATTACACCAATCACAATGATATCAATTACACCCATCACAATGATATCAATTACACCCATCACAATGATCAATTACACCCATCACAATGATCAATTACACCCATCACAATGATATCAGTTACACCCATCACAATGATCAATTACACCCATCACAATGATATCAATTACACCCATCACAATGATATCAATTACACCCATCACAATGATCAATTACACCCATCACAATGATATCAATCACACCCATCACAATGATATCAATTACACCCATCACAATGATATATATTACACCCATCACAATGATCAATTACACCCATCACAATGATATCAATTACACCCATCACAATGATATCAATTACACCCATCACAATGATCAATTACACCCATTACAATGATCAATTACACCCATCACAATGATCAATTACACCCATCTCAATGATATCAATTACACCCATCACAATGATCAATTACACCCATCACAGTGATCAATTACACCCATCACAATGATATCAATTACACCAATCACAATGATATCAATTACACCCATCACAATGATATCAATTACACCCATCACAATGATCAATTACACCCATCACAATGATCAATTACACCCATCACAATGATATCAGTTACACCCATCACAATGATATCAATTACACCCATCACAGTGATCAATTACACCCATCACAATGATATCAATTACACCCATCACAATGATATCAATTACACCCATCACAATGATATCAATTACACCCATCACAATGATCAATTACACCCATCACAATGATCAGTTACACCCATCACAATGATATCAATTACACCCATCACAATGATCAATTACACCCATCACAATGATATCAATTACACCCATCACAATGATCAATTACACCCATCACAATGATCAATTACACCCATCACAATGATCAATTACACCATCACAATGATATCAATTACACCCATCACAATGATATCAATTACACCCATCACAATGATAAATTACACCCATCACAGTGATCAATTACACCCATCACAATGATATCAACTACACCCATCACAATGATATCAATTACACACATCACAATGATCAATTACACC